>OY747126.1:4704544-4951918 GCA_963556465.1 Berberis vulgaris | reverse complement strand
GTTAATCAATTAGATTTATCAGATTGTTCAAGTGGCATATTCAATTCGTTGCCCGTCAACAACTCTAATTTACTTTATTTGAAATCAAATCACTAATAAAGCAGTTAAGTGAAAGTATGATTAGATTGATATCACTGATTATGATGAAATATTTCTTAGGGTTTACATTTCCAAGGGGAAGAGCATATAGTAGGTTTGTTTAACTTTCCAATTTAAATGTGGTGAAATGTGGATAAGATTATCAAGCATGGTGGATGCCCAACCAAAGGGTTTTAAATTGCTTACTGCACAGACAGGGTGCAGCTGTGTAAGATGTGGTTTCAACTATAGTATTAATTTTGGTAGATTTAGGTTGGATTTCCAATATTCATTTTTGTTTGATTCCTGTAATAACCAATAAGAGGTGGCTAATTGTCCTCAACAAGCTTCTTGATCGACTGCACAAAGCCCGTTGAGTACAAGACCGTGGACACAGCTTCTATCGAGAAGTTCTTGCAGGAGTGGACCAAGGTTGGTGGCAAAGCTGGAGCTCTTGGTGACTCCATCACCATCATCACTCGTGATAATAGGGAGATCACTGTCAACTCTGATAACCCTTTCTCCAAGAGGTACTTGAAGTATCTTACAAACAAGAAATACTTGAAAAAGCACAATGTAAGGGATTGGCTGCGAGTCATTGCATCTAACAGAGACCGCAATGTCTATGAGTTGAGGTACTTAAACATTGCAGAAAATGATGTTGAGGAAGAAGCCATTGAAGTGGCTTTCCTGGTAGTTCATATTTTGCTAGATCTGCTGAGCATTTTAAGGACAAGCAATTTTTGTATTGGTTAGTGTAGTGCTTAAACATAATCTTGGTTCAGTATTCTCATATTTTTAGCGAGTGACATGTATGGAAATCTATAACATTCACTTTTTGTTTGAAAAAAGTAATTGGGTTTGTTTTTTCTGATGTTGGATTCAATTAAGGAAATAGATGAATGAGTATTATAGGTTTTGTTTGGTGGATTTGGTGTTTTGTGATAGGTGAATTGGTTGAATTTTTTGAATATTTCAGATTCTATAAGTCGATACATAGACAGAAGAAGAAAGTGGAACATGAGAAATAATTAGTATTTTAGTAATCATCTTCTCCAACAACTCTTTTGGGCTTAACTATGATTTAACCTAAGGTAAGGGCAATATGGTCTGAAAAATAGTTTTAACTAGTCATTGACGTGGACTTAACGATTTCGTAAAAAATCAAGGGTTAGACTCAAATAGTTTTCAAAACGAGGGCCAAACTTTAATAGGTATAATTTAATGGGTGTCAAAGTAAAAAAAACCCAAAAAATATATGCAAAATTTGTTGCTTGAAATATTAATGATTGATGAAAAACTTAGTGCATTTGGTTTCAGAAATTGTTCGACATCAAACTTCTTACGGAGTGTTTGTTTTTTTCAACACTCAGTACTAAGAGGGTTTTTTTATTAAGTGGTTAAAAGCTAATTTCTAACTGGAGTTATATGTTCTAAACGAGCTTCTGAATGAACTGTTTGTTTTGCTTCTGAATGTGTTTGCTGATTAGATGTAAAATTAAATGGTTTTTGTTTTTAGATGTTGACTTGAAGGTTTCTTTTACATTTTTGCCCACCACCACAATTCCCATCGCTCAACAAAAATCACCAACATTAACCCCCTTCTCCACTTATTTTCTCTCTTCCAAATACCATTAAGACCACTTTCTTGTACTACCAGAAACCGCCCTATGTCCTTTTCCATCCTTCATACAATTTTCAATAGAAAGGAAGAGAGAGAAAAATGAATAGGAGCAAGAGGAGGAGGAAATGCCAGAAAGGGTGGTGGTAGCATCGCTCGCATGATAAACATGAGGTGAAGAAAAGAGGGGATTGTTGGTAGAGGAGAGGGGTAGTATAATAATCATTATCAATTTATTGTGAGGTTATTATTGAAATAATTTTTCATTAAGCACTCAGTGCTAACTAATCAACACCATGGGGGTGATTACTCCAATCAGAATTTCAGCTTTTGATCAGAACTAAAAATAAACACTCTAAACAAGGTGTCCAACTTCTTATTAAGACTTCTGACTCTATTCGGAACAAAAAACAAACACCCTCTAAGTATTAAACACCTCCTTAGTGGTTATTAAATTGTTCCGAATTCATAAACTATTAAGAACTTCTAATATTCTTAGTAGAAGTAAAAACAAACACCCAATCAAAGTGGACCACTTATTCAAAACCAATGTTTTGATTAGAACGAAAAACAAACGTCATCTTAATCTGTCTCAATAAGATAAACATTTCACAAAATTCATCTTATACTTTTTTAGAAAACATGTAAGTTTCGTTGAAATATCTTGATACACTAATAACATTTTTTTCCTCCTACCACCTAAGTTAAGATGTGCACGACACTTGAATAACTAAAGATCCGAAAATATGTGTGAAAATTTTAACGGAATGTACTATAACCTTATACTTTTTGCCAAACATTTTAAATGAAATGGAATACAAACATAAAGTTGTGTGGTGGAATGTTATGATCTAAATCTAAGTGTATAATCACTTTCAAGATGCCCTAATCATCAATATTAGCTTTTATACCAAACCCAGTTTGATTATTCTAGCATTATTACACTTTCAACAACCTCTTTATATGAGAGAGTGTGTTTTTGAGTGAAGGAATATGAGCAGTAGTAGTAGTATTGATTGTTACTCATCAAACACTGCTAAGGATATTGTCTGAGTTTCTGCTTTGCCAAACTCGAACCCTTTTTTAAAAATTTCACTCAATACTCATCAATCCCCCTGCCTCATCTATTATACTACATTCCCCATCTCACTATCCTTTTAATTTCGAGTCTCCATCTTCCCCTTTCCCTATCTCCTTCTTTGACCTCATATGTCTTCAACACACAATAATGCGTTGAACCACAGAAGGCTCTAGTTTGCTTTTGGTACTATCTCTTTTGTGTTTTGTTTTTTCAGGTCTCCTGCGAAGTGCGTTCCATTCTGGCTGTCCCCAATCCGTGCTATAGTACCAGTAACACTGTTACACAATCAATACCACATTTCTTGCCGCAAAATCTCCTCAAAACATCAAATCACCTCATCTCAGCTCATTAATATGAGTAATCATTTCTCTTCCATACCCATACCTTACTCTTCCAGAGAGCAAAGTTCAAACGAACATAGATCCGCATATCTACTTTGAAGATCTTTGCAACACTCAGAGACTCGCCACCACTCTGAATCCTCACCAAACACTACCAATACCACCTTTCTTTTCCAAGCTCACTATTGCTATAGAGCTTTGATCATGAAATCCCCAAATAACACACAACCCCATAGATCATTTACTACATCTGCCCTCAATATTAATTTAAATCTTCCCCAAACTCCAAACTCACTTACACCTTCTCCAAATACATCACCAACAACCACGCACTTACACCACTCTCAAAACACTTCCTCTAATCTCATCTTTCATCCTCTTCAAGTTTTCCATAACTCACTAAACACCCACCTGTCGCATCCTTCTAACCTCACTTCCAATATAACCCCCGAACAAACCACCATGCACAACATGGATACAGACACCACCGACATCCCTATCATCGACCACTCGACTCCCCAAATCACCGTGCATGATACTCAAGACCACAACCAAGGTTTCCACATCGAGTGGCTGCACAATGGGACACTCAACAAGCTTTCCAAGTTGAAAAACTTGACCACAACCATGATATCAACAATGCCTTCTACCTTATTCAATTTACAACCATGGAGGACAAATACAAAGTCACCCATTCTGGTCCCTGGTCCATGTTTGGTAAATTGATCTCAGTAATGGATTGACACCCTGATTATCATAACATCAACTATGCCATTACTCCCTATTGGGTGCGATTCCATGAGTTTCCAACCCAGAAATTATCGATGCATGATGTGAAGCTATTGGCTAGTTGCATAGGAGAATTTATAGAAGTGGATATGAGCTTTTTGGAGAACACATCCATTCTTTACACACGGTTTAAGATTTGGTTCGATATAAACAAATCGTTGCCAAGTTCAATGCAAACAAACTTTGGGAATTCTCATGGTCACCAATACAAAATCCATTTTTGTCATGAAGATATGTGCACTTTTCGTTTTTTGTTGCGGCATGATCGGCCATGCAGCCACAAGGGACGAATGCCCAACATACTTGCAGTTATGGAACTCTTTCCCTAATACCCCAAACGCCACAAGGAACTCAAAAAACCGTCGCTAGTTTCCATAGTTATTAAAGCTTTTTTTTTGTAGTGATGGCATCTAGGATCACTTATCATCATGAATATGAACAAGGCATATTCATGGCATCTAGGATCATTTATCAACATGGCATCTAGGATCACTTATCTTATCCGTAGAGAAGGACACATCCTCAAAGTTTGATGAGGTTTCAATCTCTTTCAAACTTTGCCACTGTGATGGACCGACAGAAAGGGAAGCACAAAGCGGAATATGAACAAGGTTGGAGGTCCACATACAAGAACAAAATGCACTCTATGGGCCTTGCTATCCAAAGTGATCCAATAGAATCTCATTCCGACAATGCTTCTTGTGCTCCTGAGATAAAAAAAAAATTAGTCAAAAGTATGGCAGATGAACACAATGTCCCGGACACTACTCACATTACAGACCAGCTTACAGCATCATCCAACAACTCTTCCACAGTTCTTGGACTCACCAAGGAGGATCGGGCGACCGCCAATAAAGGGTTGCTGCCTTTTTTCATGATCTTAGCCTGGAACGCTCGGGGCATAGGGTTCCCCGGCGCCATCCAAAATCTAAGGGCCCTCTTCCTAAAATCCAAATCTGAGATCATTTTTCTATCTAAAACAAAAGCCACAGCCGTCAGAATAGATTGATTACGCTGGAGACTAGGCTTCAGACACGGAGCATCGGTACCGGCTATTGGACTTTCTGGAGGTCTCGCTTTATTTTGGAAAGAAGGTATCAATTTAAATTTTATTTCATCTTGTAAATATTTCTTTCTCTGCACTTTGGATAACTATTTCACTGTTGGTACTTGGTCTATCATTTTACCTATGGGGAACCAAATCCAGCCCTAAGGGCACTGTTTTGGGAATCCTTGTCCCAATTGTATGCAAAACAGGTCACCCCACTCTTATAATTGGTGATCTGAATGCTATTTTGCTTCCTCAAGATAAACTTGGAGACAGAAGGGCAAATCATGCTACTACTAGACATCTATCCACTTTCATGAATACTTTCAACATGGTGGATTTCCCTCTTAAAAGATCCAAATTTACTTGGAACAATAAAA
This sequence comes from Berberis vulgaris, assembly GCA_963556465.1. Lineage (NCBI taxonomy): Eukaryota > Viridiplantae > Streptophyta > Magnoliopsida > Ranunculales > Berberidaceae > Berberis > Berberis vulgaris. The sequence continues at coordinate 4,946,580 of OY747126.1, read as the reverse complement.
GAAAGGTCACAATGGTATTAAAGCCGAATTGGATAGAGTCATAGCTTCCACAGATTGGATAACCTTCTTCTCCTCAGCCACAACTAGAACTTTACATACATCCTCTTCCAACCACAGAACTCTCTCTTTTCATCTTGTCACGAATCTAGACACTGGACCTAAACCTCATAAAATTTTCCATATGTGGACAAGAGATTCGAACTGTCGAAAAGTTGTCAACCATACCTGGATTCCTAGACAAAACCAAATGACAACATTGAACTTTCACCTCAAAACAAAAAAAACTAAGCCATAACCTTACCCGATGGAACAAGAGAGAATTTCGCAATATCCCAAATAACATTAAGGAAACCACGCAAGCTTTAGATGATGCTTAGAGTGCCAACCCATCCACAACCAATGTCAACACAATCTCTATCCTTGAGGTACGATTCTCAGAGCTTTACCATCGAGTGAAAAAATTTTGGCGACAAATCAGGAGAGTTCTGGCTTAAGGATGGCAACAAAAACACCAAGTTTTTTCACCTTGCCACCTTACTCTGCAGAAAGAGAATCCAAATCCTTCGTCTTCAGGACAATTTAAAAAATGGCATTCCACACATTCTGCCATAGGCCAGGTTCTCAATGATTATTTCAATACCATCTTCTAGTCCTCCAACCCGTTTGCCTACACAAACATTTTCGATGGGAAGTCATAAAGGGTCTGGCTCAGACGATTTTCACACCTTTTTCTTCCAATACTTCTGGGAAACTGTCAAAATAGTTGTTTCAGAGGTGGTGACAAACCTTTTTATCACAAGAAGATTAGATCCAAAACTTAATGAAACCTTCATAGCGCTGATCTCTAAAGTTTCGAATCCAACCACACCTGACAAATTTTGACCAATTGGTTTTTGCAATGTTATCTATAAGACTATTTCGAAGATTCTGGCAAATAGAATCAAACTTTTTTTGATAGCATCATCTCACCAAATCAAGGGGCTTTTCTCAAAAGACAATCGATAATTGATAATGTGGCCATGGCTCACGAAACTTTCTTCCAAATGAAGCATTGTCGCAAAAAGAAACAAGGGTGGATGACCATAAAAATTGACATGGCTAAGGCTTATGACCGAGTTGAATGGTCATTCCTCCTTCTTATCCTTAAACAATTGAGATTTATAGAAGAATGGATCCAAATGATCGATCAATGCATCTTGACTACCACTCTTAGAGTGTTGCTCAATGGAATTCCCCTTCCAAGCATCTCCTCCACCCGTGGACTTCGCCAAGGGGACCTGTAACAGCCCTAAATTTCATAAAACTAATTTATTTTATTTTGAATTAAATAAAATAGAGTTTCATTTAATTGGATTTAAATTTCAAAATTTTAGGGTTTTATTTGGTGAGTTTAGAAGGTGTGTTCTTTTAGAATTTCAGTGGGGCGGATAACCACCCACCCTATAAAGAGGAAGAAAACCTTTTTCCTTTTCCCTTATTCTTTTCTCATTTTCTCCATGTTTTTCTTCTCATCTGGTGGCGTGAGAGAGAAGCCGAGGAATCCTCATATCAGGGGACCCAAAATCGAACGCAATCCTCTACTGTAATGGCAGATCCGTCATCATCCGCTACCTCGACAGACCTCTCGACGTCTCCATCTATGGCAAGCACGCTTACCAGGTCACTGTTGCGTGCTTCTTCCCCAATGGCGAATGGATCACCTCTGCTGATGTGTCTAGGGTCGTTAAGATTTGGGGCTGCGTGGTGGTCCAATGGAGATGCAATCGGTGAGTTTTCTTCTTTTTCCTCTTCAGATTTTTGTATGAAGTTGATAATATTGAGTTGAATGAGTAGATCTGAGGTTTGTGAGCTTTTTTTTCTACTTCATTGTTTGTGTGAGATCATCCTCACATGTCCATTGGATTGTTTTTATGTTTTTGTTGGTGATTTGGATTGAGGATGAACTTCAATTATATCCATCTCTCCTTTTTTTTGAATCCCCAATGCAATGCATTTAGGTAGAAACTGATAAGTTTTGGTGTATTTTCGATTTGGGATTGTATATTCAGTTCGATACCTGTTCATGTTCAATTGGTCCATGGAACATATTATGCTTTGAAACTGGGTCTGAGTTGTTAATGTGCTTTTATACAAGAGAAGACATTTACGAATGAAACAACTTTCTGTTAATGCCAAACTCTGCTCTTATTTCAATATCCTTTTCTCTCTGTTGATCTGATTGGTGATCTTGTTACATTGAACATCTGGATCCATGAAGTTGGTAGTGTAAGTGTAATTGGTGCATGGTTTGTCCCCAGACAACAACAAGAAAGATGATCAAATAGAGTTAAATGGTTTTCTCTAGGTGCCAGCTAGGAGAATTGTGGGAGGATAGCTTGAAGTTTGGGTTTAATGTGGTCGAGTGAGATTGTATTGTGGGTTTTGATTCATTGGGGTTCTGGAGGGGCCCAATTGGGGTTATTGGTTATGGAAATTGATCTTCTTGTTTACTGATTTTGGAAACTTGATGCTTTGTTTTGTTTCTTTGATTCACTTGTTGAGTAGATTAGTTGGAGATATGAGTTCCTTTTTTTATAGTTGTGTGGGGTTTCTTGATAGTTATTGAATTTGTTAATGTGATGGGTTAATCTTCACACCATCTGAATAATTGAAGAGGTATATAGCTCTGGGCCCTCTCCCTTACATATCTTCCTCCTAGTGGCATGAAGTGGTTTGTGTGGTGGGGGATTGTGTTGTACACCTGTCCATTAGCAGAAAGAAATCTCACCAGTCCATATATTTATTTAAATAAGTATGAAGGAGGGAGAGACTTGTGGCAATAGTTATATCTAAAGTTGAGATTGGCAAGGTTAACACATCATTGCCTACTTTGATTATTTTTCTTGGTCTTATTTTAGAGGTACTTCCTAGAAGGGTCTGTTGCGGGGAAAATCAAGTGAGTTATTCTTCTGATTTGTATGTTTTGCATGTGGTTGATACATACATTTTTTCCTTGTTTAGAATTCGTTGTTGTATTGAGAATTCTTAGTTGAGAACATGAAGGTAGGGAGTTGTGTATTGGATTATGAGAACTGCAAAGTGGTGTTTGATAATTCATGAGATTCGAGTTTCATTAATGTCACTTATGAAGGATATTAACATGTCATGCATATGTCTCATGATTTAGTAATAAGGAGTTGAGGGTGATGCGATGAAAGGAAGAATTTTTACTTGGAGAAACTAACTTTCTCATCATGGTCAAATTTGATATATCTTAATGGTTAGGGAGCTGGAAATTCAACTAAGCAGGTGAGCAAGACTTTGGTTATCTCTTCTTCTTGTGACAATCTTTGCTTGAAGCTCGAAAGTGGGTTCTAGGTCGTCCTCATGAAATTCATGTGTGGATGTTTTGTGTATTCTAAAATTTAGCGTTGATGAATTGTTTCTTATGGGTCTCTTACTATATATATTATTTTGATCTAAGTAATCGTTTGCGAATGAAACTCTGAGTTAATTCTGATTGAGAAATTAATTTGTCAAGATTCATATTTTGATGAGATAAATTTGAATGATTGTATTATATGCCAATTGACTTGTTAGCAAGTCTAAATTCTTTATATGGAATGGCCTTTGATTCCCCGGTTTGTTACAGAAAGTATATATGAGAAATGTAGGTTGACCCAGAACAATGGGAGGATATCCTGATGAGATTGTTTATGATATGGCAATGAGCCAAATGCTATGTTTTCCAAAAAATGTGGGTGGATATGATTGTGAATCGATTTATGAATGACAAAATGTCATTGTAGAGGAATTATGAAATATAAAAAATAAATGATATTGGTAAACTTTGATTCCTGAAAATTTAATCACCTGGAATTGTATCACTTAGAACTACCACACATCTTTTTGTTTATTATTTCCCCTCTTATAGAGAAACTAAATGACCAGTCGTCTTGCGGAGGTGGGGCGTCTATCTCTTATAGAGAAACTAAATGACTAATGGGTCGTCTTGTGGAGTTGGGGCACCTATTTCTTATAGAGAAACTAAAATAACCTTCGGGTTAGTCTTGCGGAAATGAGGTGAATTTTTATGCCTAAGATAGGCTTTGATATTTTTTCGTAAAAAATGTGCCGTGAGTTTATGCGCATTGATAACCCAAGAGTGACTTTTGTTACTCATATAGTTAGGAGTATCCGGTGATGCATGCCTGTATGTGATGTGTCCCCACTTGGGCATGGATGACGGAGAAGTCCTCCTTTATATGAGAGAGGCATACAGACATGTATGTTTGGCACGGAGGTGGTGCGAATGTGGTATCGTTTAAGTGATCAATCCGTTAAAAGATTAACCAAATTCAAATAATAATGATTAAATTACGTTTACATTGTTTCTAATCTTTTTCATGCAGGATGGCAAGTTCACTAATATTTCTGCAGATCAGACTTGCCATAATCAACTTCTACCGTGTAAGTATAAGTAAATGCATTTTACTTAATTGGGATGATGATATGATGGCCTCGATGAAGAACTAAATTCTTTGAACTGTGTTTTCTTGCATGACCCTTTGCCTTGTTGAGGAACTACCTATTGGTGTGATGGTTTGTTGTTTGTGTTTAGCTTGATGTTTATCACGTGCAAGTTTATTGATTTTGGGATGAAGATTACTCACACCAGCTTTATTGCTGACCCAAGTGAGCTTTTGCTTATTGGGTACATTCCTTTGGGAATGTAGCCGATTAGCCTTTCAGGTTTAGAGATTTTTTAGCAGCGTTACTGAAGTTCCGCTAGTGGGGCTAGCAACGTCAGTTTCCTGGTTAGAGTTTTTATTTATTTCAGTAATTAAATCATATTTAAGTTGTTGTTGCTACTAAATGTTTCTATTGTTATTGAATTTCACGTCCCGAGTTTTGGGGAAACGGATAATCCTACGTGGATTTTGGGATTTTCGTTTTCTTCAAAAATTGGGGCGTGACAGGACCCCCTCTCCACATATTTGTTCATTATAGTGGCGGAAGCCCTATCCAGAATGTTTGCAAAAACGGAAGAAAACAACTTGATCAAAGGGATCAGTATTAGAAGGCAATCTCCCTCTATCAGCCATCTTTTGTATGCGGACGACATAATGCTTTTTTGTAGAGGCCTAGCTCTCTGAGGCTCATGCTGAGAAATATATCCTTGCTTCTTACTGTCTTGTATCTGAACAAGCAGTAAACTATGACAAATCCTCGGTCTATTATAGCTCAAGTTTCCATCCTAGACATACAAAAATGATCAATAGGATTCTAGGCTCCAAACTGTACAATCCTAAAGATAAATATCTTGGGTCACCTCTGTTCCTCTCAAAAAAAGAAATCCGCAGATTTCCAATTTTTGATTGATAAAATCGACTCAAAACTGTCCGCATGGAAATCAAAGGTGTTGTCTCAGGCATGGCGCACAGTTATGATTAAGGCAGTCCTGAATTCGATCCCGGTTTACACCATGCAAAAATTTCTTCTTCCTTGCTCTGTCACCACAAAAATGGATTACATAGCCAAGAATTTTTTGTGGAACGAGATGGATTGTGGCAAAGGGAAACATCTTTGCCCCTGGACACACATAACCCTTCCTCGTCATTTGAGCGGTTTGAACATCCCAAACAACCACACCAGAAGCTTTTGGTATCTTGGTAAAGGATGACAGTGGCAAAGTTCTAGCCCAGATAACTTTTGCAATCTCAGGAAAGGTGGCTGACACCATGATGGCCGAATGTTTTGCAACGGAGGCGACACTTTTGTTGATCCTTTCCAAACAGTGGAACACAGGTCTTATGATGGGAGATTCGGGCACACTTATTACTATCCTTGATGAGGATCACCGGGAGGAACAGATTGAGACCTGTTGGATGTGGCATCCTCTGATCTATAGTATTAAAAACTTATTCTCTACTATGCATAATTGGTATTGTAACTATATTCCGTATGACCTCAATAGAAAGGTTTATGAATTAGCTATTTATGCTGGACATATGTTTTGCTCTACTATTTAATATATTATGCGATAAGCTTTATAAAAAAAAAAAAAAAAAAATGTTGGAGAGACTCTTGGATCTTTTCTTGTCTTCTTGATTTCTTCCTCATTTATAGACTTCTTCCTCATTTATAGACACTTGATTGCTCTTAACAATTACCACAAACTAGTGCATATATAACCTTGTCTGCAGAACCATACATATTTTACTTTTACTAGATAACTAAGATTTTCCTTCAACCGTTCTTCCCTGAGATATCCCTATTATGTGCACATATGGGAACTCTTTTAGCATCATAGAAACTATGGCATAGTTCAACCTTTTTACTTTCTTCTAGACTAGAAACACGATTTACTTGTCTTCTCATGTCTGTTTCTTAATAGAATTGAAAAGGTGAAGGATGGGTTTGGCATTAGAGTCCCAAGGAAGTTATCGGTTTGATGGATTTCGTAAGAGCAATTGAGCCGGTACAGGTTTTACAGTCTCACATCCGGGTTGTGTGCTTATTGCAAACTTGTGTTTCTGTACTAAATTTTTCGTGTGAAGTATTGTTCATAGCTTTCTAGTGATGTTGTGATAGAGAATAGGAAAATAGAGTTGGTTTGTTGTTCCATTTATTGTGTATTTGAATGTAACTACCTAGTTATCAGTGAAGTTAGTTGAAGATGAGTATTTGTTATCAAGTTGGAATTGAACGTAGACTGTCTATGATCTCTTCAAAATGCTAAGGAAGATCCTTGTTTGTTTTAGGCACTCTAATGAATGCCAATTTGATTTGTGGTTATATATAGATATGAGAGGTTCTCAATAAGTGTCAACCATTCATAACCATAGTTATTAGACTAGCTACATCAGGAGGTTGGACGGAAACACCAAAACCTAACCATCCGCAGTTGTCAGCGTCTGCAAGACGGTTAACATCACAGAATATTTTGCACAGCTTGAACCTCTCTCAAGTTCATCAAGAGGATACTATACCAAATTGACATATTTGTAACAACTTAAAAAACAATAACACTTTTGAGCTATTAAAATCCACCAAACAATTTCAAGTCAAAACTAAATTTAGTCAACAAAATGAAAAATAGCTACAAAAAAAATAATACAATAAATTACATCACCATGAATAACATCACTTGTAAACCCATACTATTTATGGTGATACAATTATTAAATAACTTTGTTTGTGAAAATGTGTAAAATTGCTTTGTCGATTGTTATAGCTCAAAAGTATTACTATTTTTTAAATTATTACAAAAATGCGTGATATCAGAAATGTCTAGTCAAAGTGCAAATTTAATTCCATTGATCATTGCAATAAACTCTGCAATACAGAAGTTGCATGGCATCTGGAGCCTTTCATAAGAGCTCCAAAAGGGAATCCCTGTCCATGAACCCCACATCCAGCTGCAAGGTTGCCTCTACTGGCTCCATCAGTGTTTAAAGCAAACCAAAAAGTAAGTAGTGATGGCCATTGTAATGGATATTGCATGGTTCTTTATGTGACCAAAGTTTGTTATAGTGAGCTGTTGGTACCACACGAGGGATACCCTCGTGTTGCTGCGGAAGCTAACCACCGGGTGTGAACAGTATCGTATGTGTGAACTATTCGTACAGATGAATAGTACCGTACGTATGAATAGTGCACAGTACTATGTCTATCTGTGAACAGTACTTTAACACAAATCTAAATAATTTGAACACACACAATTTACGTGGTTCACCCAAAACTTGGGCTACATCCACGGGCTGCTGCAAACCTTCACTAATGGAGAAATACAAGTGTTTACAACCACTCTCAACTCACTACCCACAACCCAATTACACCCGAGAAAAACACTCTAAATCTTTTTCTCTCACAAGCTTAATTTTCCTAAGCTTGTTAACAAATTTGGGATGGTTTGAGGTTGAGCTTAGGATGGGATGATCCTTGTGGGATTTGGGATGCTTAGAACAAGGAATGGGAGAGGCCTTTTATAGGCTCTCCATTTGGTTGGTGAGGAAGAAGTCCACAATGGTGGTTGCCACCCACCTAGCCACCATTCTTGACTAGAAGATGTGGTGGGTGGCCTAACTATGTCAACAATGGTTGCCACCCACCATTGCCTAACAATCTCCCACCTCATTTGACTAATGCTTCACAATTCTCCACCTCGTACATCATTTGATAGACCTCAAATTTTGGACGAACTCCAGAAGAAGCTACAAACACTTTAGAACTGAACCTCAACAAAGGTTGATCAGAAGACCCAACCGGCTGCACCATTCTGTCCATGGCTGCCTACGTATCCTTACAGGAATCAAGCCACCGTAGTTCTTATGACCGGGTGAAGACTCCACCTCACCCTAACAACGCCCTACAGGGCCTCGCCCTCATGGGCAATCAACATGGGCTGATATGAAGCAAGTCCAAGCAATGCTGAAACTTGCTACCTGTCACCACCTTGGTTAACATGTCTGCTGGGTTCTCATCTGTGTGCACCTTCATTAGAGAAATATCACCTTCCTCTATGACATCCCGCACAAAGTGATACCTGACATCGATATGCTTGGTTCGAGCATGATGGACCTGATTTTTAGCCAAGTGGATCGCACTTTGACTATCACACCACAAGTCCACACAATCCTGCTTAATCCCCAAATCCCCTAGAAGACCCCACAGCCACAATGCTTCCTTCACTCCCTCTGCCATGGCCATGTACTCGGCCTCTGTAGTAGAAAGTGCCACTGTAGACTGTAACATCGATCGCCAACTAACTGGAGCACCATGTATACTGAACACATATCCAGTAGTAGATCGTCGTCTATCTAGATCGCCTGCATAATCTGAGTCCACAAACCCACGGATCTGACATGTATCTCCACCAAAGCACAAACCCGTATCAGCGGTACCTTTTAAGTACCTCAGGACCCACTTCACTGCTTCCCAATGTGCCTTCCCCGGGTTCGCCATGAACCTACTGACCACACTGACCGCCTGTGAAATATCTGGACGTGTACACACCATTGCATACATCAAACTGCCAACTGCACTAGCATAAGGTACACGTTCCATGTGTGCCTTCTGTTCCGCTGTAGTGGGAGATTGTTTACCAGAGAGTCGAAAATGTGGAGCCAATGGAGTCACCACTGGCTTAGCATCTTGCATCCCGAACCTCGCGATAACCCGCTCAATGTAGTCTTTCTGACTCAAGAACAATCGACGGTTCGACCTCTCTCTTCTGATCTCCATACCCAGTATTTTCTTAGCAGCGCCCATGTCCTTCATCTCAAACTCTTTACTGAGCTGAGATTTCAGCCTATCTATCTCCACCTTGCTCTTTGAAGCAATAAGCATGTCATCCACATACAAAAGAAGATAGATATAATCACCTCCACGAAGTTTCCGAATATAAACACAACAATCATACTCACTTCTGGAAAACCCATGCTTTAGCATGAAGGAGTCAAATCGCTTGTACCACTGCCGAGGAGATTGCTTCAATCCATATAGTGATTTCCTCAAGCGACATACCTGACGTTCCTTATCCTCAACCTTGTAGCCCTCAGGTTGATGCATATAGATTTCCTCATCCAAGTCTCCGTGCAAGAAGGCTGTTTTGACATCGAGTTGTTCCAGCTCAAGATCACCATGAGCAACAATACTCAATAGCACCCGAATGGAAGTGTGCTTCACCACCGGAGAAAAGATCTCATTGTAGTCCACTCCCTCTCTTTGTGCAAACCCCTTAGCCACTAGCCTCGCCTTGTACCTTGTACCACCGAGCTCGGAAGGATCCTCTTTCTTCTTGTACACCCACTTACAACCAATAGCTTTCTTCCCTTCGGGCAATGGGACGACTTCCCACGTTTGGTTCTTCCGAAGAGACTCCATCTCTTCTTCCATCGCAGCCAACCAACTCTCACTATTACTGTTCTGTATAGCTTCCTTGAAGGAGACCGGCTCGTCATCCTCCACCGAGAGTGCGTACTCAACCAAATTCACCTGCCCATAGTGCTTCAAAGGCTGGTCTGACCCCAGCTTTTGAACCTGCTTGTATGCTCGCCTTGGCCTAGTGGAAGCCAAACTATCCTCGAGCTGCTGTTGTTGAAGTGCATGTACATTCTCTTGCTGAACCGTCTCATGTTCAAGCTCATCATCACTCTCATCATGAGTGTCTCCATGATCCTCCTCTTGAACACGACTAGAACCTGGTTGGTCTTTAGGTTCTATCTCAACTACTTGAGACTTAGAAGTCCCAACACCATCATCCTCGGGCACCATAGCTTTCGAAGAAGCTACCATGGAGTTCTCATTAAAAGTAACATCCCTGCTGATTATGAACTTAGAATCTTCTACACACCAAAGGCGATAGCCTTTTACACCTGCTGCATACCCCAAGAATATTGCCTTCTTGGCTCTCGCGTCAAGCTTTCCCTCGTTGACGTGGTAGTAGGATGTGCACCCAAAAATTTTGAGTTTCTCATAATCTGCATGTTCTCCTGACCATACCCTGTAAGGTATATCTCCATCTAACTTTGAATGAGGAGACCGGTTGCAAATGTAGCAAGCTGTAGCAACCGACTCTGCCCACCATTCTCTGCCCAAACCAGCATATGATCGCATGCACATTGCTCGCTCCCGCAATGTACGGTTCAGTCTCTCCGCGACCCCATTTTGCTGTGGTGTGTTCCTGACTGTCCAGTGTCTAGCAATTCCTTCCTGATCACAAAACTCCTTGAAGGCACCCTCTGTATACTCTGTACCGTTATCAGATCGCAGTGTCTTCAATTTCTTGCCCGTTCTGTTCTCAACCATTGCTTTCCACTTCTTGAACGTGTTGAATACATCATTCTTATGCTTCAAGAAATAAATCCAAGCATACCTAGAATAATCATCAACAAACGTGACAAAGTACCTGGAACCACCCTTGGAAGTAACTGAAGCTGGACCACAAACATCTGTATGCACATAGTCTAAAATACCTCTGCTTCTGTGTTTGCTTGACTTGAACTGAACCCGATGTGCTTTACCATACACGCAATGCTCGCAAAAATCCATGTGAGGCTTCTTCATATTCTTCAGCAAACCTTCCTTACCGAGCAGATCTAGACCTCTCTCTGACATATGCCCAAGCCGCCTATGCCATAACCGAGTGCACTCATATGGGTCTCCATCACTTCCACTAGTTCCAACTGCTGTACTTCCTGTCACCGTCGTACCCAAAAGAGCATAAAGATTTCTTTGACGAATACCTTTCATCACCACCAAAGAACCACGAACAACCGTCTTCACTCCATTCCATGTAACTATCTTACAGCCACCGGAGTCCAAAGCACCAACAGAAATAAGGTTCTTCCGCAAATCAGGGACATGTCTCACATCTATCAGAGTTCTTACCACTCCATCATGCATCTTGATTCTAATAGAACCAAGCCCCACCGTTTTACAAGAATGGTTATTCCCCATCAACACGGTTCCACCATTAATGCTTCTATAGGTAGTAAACCACTTCCTATTTGGACACATATGGTACGAGCAACCAGAATCAAGAATCCACTTGTCGGAGATTTCTTCTTCACATGTGACGGAGAAGCAATCATCATTGCTCCCTTTTTCCGAAGCATAACCAGCCTCTTGCTTCCCTTCTGCCTTTCTGTTGTTGTTGTTGTTTTTCTTCTTCTTCCATCCTGCTCTCTTGTTAGGGCAATTTGCTTTGAAATGCCCAAGCTCACCGCATTTAAAACACGACCTTTCAGCAAGAGGTCTAGAACTTGAATTAGACTTTCCTCCCTTGCTTCTGCCTTTTACAAACAACCCTTGTGCTTGCTCCTTGTTACCACCAGTAGCCATGCCACTAGTTGCAATCTTCCGAAGATCATCCGCTAGAAGTGACGTTCTAGTTTCATCCATGGTAAGATTGTCACCCACAAGCATCAATGTTTGTACTAGGTTCTCATAAGACTTCGGCAACGAAAGAAGTAGTAGAAGTGCTTGATCCTCATCATCTACCTTCACATCAATGTCTTTCAAGTCTGATATACACCTATCAAACTTGTTGATGTACTCCCGGATTGGTGAACCTTCCTCCATCTTGCAAGTATACAATTTGGACTTCAAATAGATCCGATTTGTTAGAGTCTTCGTCATGAAGTTTGCCTCCAACTTTGACCATACGTCCGCAGCCGCTACCTCACCATCAACCAAGAAAGCAACATCCCTTTCAAGGCATAGAATGATCGACGCTCGTGCTTCAAGATCTAACTCTTCCCAATCCTCATCAGACATATCTTTGTGCTTCTTTTCTTTACCCGCCAAAGCTTTGTGCAATTTCTGTGAGATTAGCAAATTTTTCATTTGCATCCTCCAATAGGAGAAGTCATTCTTCCCATTGAACTTCTCAATCTCATACTTCCCAACTTTAACTGTGCCGCTGGTAGAAGTCATTCCTCCACTAGCTTCTCTCAGGACCAAAAACACCTCAAATTTGAGCTTTACCACCCAAATCTGACAAAAGCTCTGATACCAATTGTTGGTACCACACGAGGGATACCCTCGTGTTGCTGCGGAAGCTAACCACCGGGTGTGAACAGTATCGTATGTGTGAACTATTCGTACAGATGAATAGTACCGTACGTATGAATAGTGCACAGTACTATGTCTATCTGTGAACAGTACTTTAACACAAATCTAAATAATTTGAACACACACAATTTACGTGGTTCACCCAAAACTTGGGCTACATCCACGGGCTGCTGCAAACCTTCACTAATGGAGAAATACAAGTGTTTACAACCACTCTCAACTCACTACCCACAACCCAATTACACCCGAGAAAAACACTCTAAATCTTTTTCTCTCACAAGCTTAATTTTCCTAAGCTTGTTAACAAATTTGGGATGGTTTGAGGTTGAGCTTAGGATGGGATGATCCTTGTGGGATTTGGGATGCTTAGAACAAGGAATGGGAGAGGCCTTTTATAGGCTCTCCATTTGGTTGGTGAGGAAGAAGTCCACAATGATGGTTGCCACCCACCTAGCCACCATTCTTGACTAGAAGATGTGGTGGGTGGCCTAACTATGTCAACAATGATTGCCACCCACCATTGCCTAACAATCTCCCACCTCATTTGACTAATGCTTCATATGAGCTTTCCAGATGCGACAACATGATGATGAATTTGTTCACCCTCTATGCATCAAAAGTAACCCTCTATACATCGAAATGTTGCTCCTTGGAAATTCAAAATGACGTAAAATAAAATTTATTACTTTTGAAAGCACCATGGCCTGGAGATCAACAAAGTGCACATACTACCTAATTGCAACCAAAATCTCACAGCAGTTTGATTTGCTTCACTTCCAAATAGTCAGAAATCAATGTTGCTTCTGGACAAAGTTCACACTGCTTACCCCAGGAGACCCAAGTAAGTTGATTTGTTTGTTTTGTTTACCTCTCATGTAAAGTCGCAACGTATTCAAGTCTTGTTGTCTTCTCTCTCAGTAATCAAGGTTTGGCATTCCAATTTTACCCCTCTACATTGAAAGTTTAATAAAAAAAATAAAAAAAATCAAGTGACTAATTCATTAGCTACATTTGTTTTCCAATAAGTCTTGTGATGTTGATGCTTGTCCCTTTCTTTTGGCAAAAGCGAAGTTGCACAACAATTGATAGTTGAAACACAGCTGTAATGCCTGTGTGTCTATATTTCTATTAATAGTACTTGGTTGATTAGTATGGGCAAATGTTAACCACAATTATAAACATAGTTAAGTATGAGAAAACATAATTATGAGTACCAGATTAGAAATTAAAAGATTGGATCATTTGCTTGCACAACAAGACCATAAATAAACAGTAATTACTCCTCCATTACACCTGTTCATTATGAACATCTTGTAAAAGAATCTTAAAATAAAAAACATTTTTGTGATGAAAGGTTTGATTTGTTTTAATACTATATGCAGGATGAAATGTTTGCCCCCAACCAAACCCAATCATTATACTCTTTGTCTAGGTCCTCACCAACATAATTTCCAAGTTCCCATAACCACCCTGTGCTTACGGTCTTATTTTTCAGGTTTTCCCATAACTAATTAGACTTTTTGTAGTTTGTCTAGGTCCTCACCAATATAATTGGTTGTCACTACATTAAATTGACATTTTTATAACAATCCTAAAAACAATAACACTTTTAAGATATAACAATCCACAAAGCGATTTTATACATTTTCACAAATAAAGAGATAAAATAATTGTATCACCATGAAAAATATGGGCCTACAAGTGATACTATTCATGATTATCTCATTTATTGTATCATTTTTTTTAACTATTTTTTATTTTTTTTACTAAATCTAGTTTTGACTTGAAATTAGTTAGTGAATTGTTATAACTCAAAAGTGTTACTATTTTGAGAATTGTTACAAATATGTCAATTTAATATAGCGTGCGTGAATCAATTATATTTATCAAATTGTTCATGTTGCATATCCAATTTGTTGCCAACCAACAACTCAAAACTTCTTCTATCGGATTAACCCAAGTTAAGTTTGCTCGTCTCACCCAAGTTGCATTCTGACAAACAATATACTTTAATTGGAATCAAATCACTAATAAAGCATTTAAGAGAAAGTATGATTAGATTGAGATCACTTGATTAAAAGGGGGTAGATATCACTATTAACACAGGTGTCTTGACTCTCGAGTATGATGAAACAGTTATTAGACCCATTGATCTATGTTTTAGTTTGGAGTTTAAGTTAATTTTCTTTTCTTTTCTTATTTTAATAATAAAGTTGGGAAATCCTCAAAGCCCCCATCTTACTTTTCAAAAAAAAAAATTCTAGATGTCGAGGTTTTGGGCGAGGGAGGGTGGAGCGCACGTGGTTTGTAAAAAAAAAAAAAAAAAAAAAATTGCGGGAAATTGAAAATTTGGGGAGAAGCAGGAGGGACTCATTCTCAAGCTCAGACCTGAGACCTCTCCTTCTCCCCATTTTCATTCTCAAAATCATACGAAAATTTGGGGAGAAGCAGGAGGGACTCATTCTCAAGCTCAGACCTGAGACCTCTCCCTCTCCCCATTTTCATTCTCAAAATCATACACTCCCTCTCCCTCTCCCCATTTTCCATCTCGACACTCTCTCTCCCCCAACGAAGTTCTCCCTCTCCATCATCGACTCAAATGAAGCCAGAGAAGAAGAAGGAGAAGAGAAGAAGTCCCTGTCGTAGGCCAGAGAAGAAGAAGGAGAAGAGAAGAAGCTCACTCTCGTCCCAAGGTAACTCTCCCCTTCATTTCTAGATCTAGGGTTTTTAGATCTAGGGTTTCTTATTTTAGATCTAGGGTTTCTTTTCGATTTAATGGCCTGTGTTATCTATGGCTTCAAAATGTGAATTTTTTGGGGGTTGTTTTGTTTAGAGTTCAAGCTCTTGTTGAGCTCTTCAAAATTTTGGGGCTCTTGTTGGTGATTCCCTTGCATCTCCACTGCATTTCGTCTCTTTCTTGCTAATGGATGTTCTGCCTTGTCTCAAAACATAAAAATGGAAAACTTTTGATCCTTGGTTCGCCTCAATTTTAAGAATCTTAAGGTTTTTGTATGCTCTGTCTTTAGTATAGAACTGATTTAAGAAATCTGCATTAATTAATATATTATGATTCAATAATTTGGGAATATGTTAAGTTGTTGTATTTCCTCTCAGTCAGTGAGATTGCATTCTAGTTAGTTAGTTTGATTTGGCATTGTTATAGGGATTGTACGTATGTTTTAAATTTGGCTTTCTCAACTTGTGCTACTACTACATTTTTGAAGTTCCGTTAGTTTTGGATGTTTATATTATGATCTAAGAGAGATCTGGAGAGTTTGCTGCTAATGCTTGCGTAGCAGAAAGTTTGATGATTAGATGATTTACTCAGCTCAACATACCTAGCCATACCCATTTGAATGTTTGCCTTGAATTTATTGCTTGTATTTCATGCATTGTATATCCTTGGTACTATCACTATCTATTAGATAATCACCCTGGAATTGACTCAACGCTGCTTCTCATAAAGTCAGTTCTCTATGCAAACCTAAAGTCAGTTGGTCGAACATAAGACCAAGTAAAGACAAAACCAAAAAACCTAAGACCAATGAAATTATGCATACTGAAAACAAATGTAATTGTTAGGTTTTCTCCTACCTGGTGTTTTTGTCTTGCTTTACATTGTTGCATGCTTACAAAGATGAGGGGCAAACACTATTATAGGTATTAGATTCTGAAATCTAGAGATATCACTTGATTAGTTATTATGAACCTATTGATAAACTTTTTCATTCTCTGATTACAGCTCCACCTGCTGCTAGTTCACCTGCAAATTCCCAGCATACTCCTTTGCCAAAGACTACTGCTGAAGCAAAACATCCAAACTAGGTTCTTATTCTTGGTATTGGTGTTGGTGTTCTGCTCATCATCATTGTATTATTGCTGATGATATGTTCATGCACATCTTGTAAAAGAAAGGCGGATCCACCAATCAAAGAAATGCGTAAGTACTTACATATATAATCATTAATGTTATGTGGTATTATCATAAACATTGTTTAGACTATCACAACTGTGTATGCAATGAATTTCCTGAAGTCAGTTCTCTATGAACTGTTTACACTGATAGAATTCTGAGCAATTGCTGATAGAATTCTGAGCATTTGCTATCTTATAGAATTCTGTAATTGCTATCTTATAGAATTTTGTAATTGCTGATAGAATTGCTGATTGAATTCTGTAAGAATGATGTTCTCTATGAACTGTTTACACTGATAGAATTGCTTCCTGAAATCAGTGTAAACAGTTCAGGAACTAACCAGAAGCAACAGCTCATTCTCTACTTTTAATTTACTTATCTCTACTTTTTAGTCGTAGTTCGGCAAATGTTGCTACTTACTATCAGGAACTAACCAGAAGCAACAACTCATTCTCTTTTCCGTCCCACATGTTCATGAATCTGTGCAATAATCAAATGATTAGTTCCATTGTAATGTTTTTGTGTCTACTAGTTTAATCTCAGTGAAGTGATGAAAAGGTATTACTGATGCAGGTTCACACAGGGAATAGCAGAAATAGAAGAGAGTTCTGTTATTATTGGCGAGAGGAACAGAGTTGCAACAGAGACATTGCAAAAAGTGATAAATGAAGGGCATAACAAGATTGCAGTATTATATGGGGGTGGTCAAATGCCAGACTTGGGTAACAGCTTGGTCAATAAGGAATCGTGATCTTGAGAGTGAATCCTTCCCATTTCTGAAGAAATTGGCTGAAGTATCAGGGTGGCCACTTAACAGGTACCAGACTCGGGCTCTGCTCATCTTTTCTTCAGTCCTGGCGGTGGATCTCTGGTTCTGGGAACTCTTCTTGGACACTGCTGTAAACTGGGCTTCTGAGGCTGCTTCACAGATCAGTCAGTTTACTGAGAATACAAAAATAATTTGAATGATTAATTGTTGATTGTAATTCTTTTGTTCGAAAAACAGAATCTGTACACAAAATCTGCACATTGTATAAATATTGTTCAGCTTGATGAATATAACCTGAACTCCTCTAACAATGAGGAAGCAAACTTTTGAAGTTGTACATCAAAGACAGACTGAATTTATTTGTTTGAATCATATTAAATTTCATTGGATGAAAAGAAGTAAGTACACAGGTTGTGAGATATTAATACGAAGCAATGAAGGTCGCCTATTACTTGGGTTTGGCTTTGCTTCAATCCCATAAGCACCACCCTTTTGAATTGTCCATGCCGTAGTTTGAACTATTTTTGAGGTTTTGATCCTAGAAGAGTGAAGATCTCAAAAGTCGTCCAAAGCCGAAGGGTATGAGGTTGTATATCACTCTACTTCTCATGCTGCCATTCGCTCTCCTTCTCACGCTGCCGAGAATAATTGGTTCAATGATCAATGCCCACAAGGTTCAAAAGGGTGGGATGATAAGAAGAGCAATCGCAATTGCAACTGGAATCACCAATTGCTATGGCTTTCAAACCTGTGTTTGTATCTAAATTAAATGGGGTCGTCCATTGATTGGATATTGTGCAATTGTACATTGGCAATTATCCAAGAAGATAATGGATATTTCCTTCGGCTGATAAAAAGATAAAGAAATGTTCTGGTTCTTGATTATGCACAATTAACATACTACTTCCAATCCTGGAACCAAAAATCAAAATGCACTTTAAAAATCTGAATAATAAACAAGTAAGGGAGATAGAATTGCCTGATATAGTATTATGAATTGCTAAAAGTACACAAAGTAATGAACAAAAATAGTTTTCATGGCTATAAGCAAATATATGACAGTGAGATAGCCTTCCTCCATTGCTCCATCTTTAAAGGTTTTGTTACAACTGCTTAATATGGAGGTTACAACAAACATCCATTTCTTATTTTACTTCTACTGAAACAAGTTCATCAGAAAACTAAGCCAAAAAAAGGCCTAGGAGGTGGTGGTGGGTTTCTGAATGACAAAGGCCGTGCACTGGATTTAGTGTTGATTGTCGAACACCAAACAACGGATATAAGCATAAAGCATTGGGGTACATGTCCAACCTGCAGTGAAAATTCATACAAAGATGTGAATGAGTTTGCTTATTCCAACAAATCTTTATATACTTCCATGTGCAAATGATCATACCTCATCAAGTTCAAGACAGGGAATCCATCCTTTAGAAAGCATGTAATCTATCTCATTGGCAATCAAATCCTCGGAGAGCGGTGGCAACAAGGCACTCATCGGGTAGTATCTGCCAAAACATATGAAAACATATTAAAACTTGACAACAAGCATCTCTGAAAGCCTACCAGTATATCACATTTCATGGCAACCAAGCTCACCAATCCTGCTGTTGGAGCTTAGAAGCAGCACTCTTGTTTATTTATTTTTAGTCAAGTGAAGAGAAAACTGAATGATAGTTCAAATGATTATGGATCCAAAATTTTCCATTCGGTATTTGAAGCAGTATCCTCTGCAACTGCCTTCTATGAGCACCATCCAAACCAAGAATTTCCATCCCTCCCCCCCCCCCCCCCCCCCCCCCCCCCCTCTCCACACACACACACAAAAGTCAGACAAGTAGATGACCACATTGAACACATGAAATTCAAAGAAAGTGCCACTTTAATTACTTAGCTATCATAGAAATATCAAACAATCAGAATGCAATTTGTTTTGCAACATATTTGGTAGTGAAGATACGTTACAAGAAAACTTACTTGTTATCATGCCTGCCCACCAAAGTGGCTCATATAAATAAATATAACCTCCACTTCCTGCAAGATGAGAAGCAACATTGAGTCAATTCCAGGGTGATTATCTAATAGATAGTGATAGTACCAAGGATATACAATGCATGAAATACAAGCAATAAATTCAAGGCAAACATTCAAATGGGTATGTCTAGGTATGTTGAGTTGAGTAAATCATCTAATCATCAAACTTTCTGCTACGCAAGCATTAGCAGCAAACTCTCCAGATCTCTCTTAGATCATAATATAAACATCCAAAACTAACGGAACTTCAAAAATGTAGTAGTAGCACAAGTTGAGAAAGCCAAATTTAAAACAAACGTACAATCCCTATAACAATGCCAAATCAAACTAACTAACTAGAATGCAATCTCACTGACTGAGAGGAAATACAACAACTTAACATATTCCCAAATTATTGAATCATAATATATTAATTAATGCAGATTTCTTAAATCAGTTCTATACTAAAGACAGAGCATACAAAAACCTTAAGATTCTTAAAATTGAGGCGAACCAAGGATCAAAAGTTTTCCATTTTTATGTTTTGAGACAAGGCAGAACATCCATTAGCAAGAAAGAGACGAAATGCAGTGGAAATGCAAGGGAATCACCAACAAGAGCCCCAAAATTTTGAAGAGCTCAACAAGAGCTTGAACTCTAAACAAAACAACCCCCAAAAAATTCACATTTTGAAGCCATAGATAACACAGGCCATTAAATCGAAAAGAAACCCTAGATCTAAAATAAGAAACCCTAGATCTAGAAATGAAGGGGAGAGTTACCTTGGGACGAGAGTGAGCTTCTTCTCTTCTCCTTCTTCTTCTCTGGCCTACGACAGGGACTTCTTCTCTTCTCCTTCTTCTTCTCTGGCTTCGTTTGAGTCGATGATGGAGAGGGAGAACTTCGTTGGGGGAGAGAGTGTCGAGATGGAAAATGGGGAGAGGGAGTGTATGATTTTGAGAATGAAAATGGGGAGAGGGAGAGGTTTCAGGTCTGAGCTTGAGAATGAGTCCCTCCTGCTTCTCCCCAAATTTTCGTATGATTTTGAGAATGAAAATGGGGAGAAGGAGAGGTCTCAGGTCTGAGCTTGAGAATGAGTCCCTCCTGCTTCTCCCCAAATTTTCAATTTCCCGCAAATTTTTTTTTTTTTTTTTTACAAACCACGTGCGCTCCACCCTCCCTTGCCCAAAACCTCGACATCTAGAATTGCTCAAATGTGGATAAGAATATCAAGCATGGTGGATGGCCTACCAAAGGTTTTTTAAATGCATTACTACACATATAGGTTCCAGCTGTTTGAGATGGGGTCTCAACTATAGTATTAATTTTGGTAGATCTAGTTTGGATTTCCAATATTAATTTTTGTTTGATTCTTGTAATAGCAAATAAGAAGAGGGTACACTTTGCACTGTCAGAGTTAAATCTTTGAGAAAAGACATATTATAGTTAGTTTAATGTTCTTTTTACATTTATTTGAAAATTTGTAGTTATATTGTGTTTAACCTGTTTCTTAAAAAAAAAAAAAATAAAAATAAAAAATTGTTGCTTGAAATATTAATGTTGGATGAAAAACTTACCGCGTTTGGTTTAAGAAGTTGTTCGGTATCATACTTTTTAGGGGGTGTTTGTTTTGTTTTTCGGCACTCAGTTGTCAACATTAAATGTTAAGCACGTATTTATTAAATTATTTTGAATTCAAAACTTATTGAGATTTTTTCATGCTTATTACACGTAAAAATAACACCCGATCAAAATGGACTACTTCTTATTCAAAACCAAAGTTTTGATCAAAAACGAAAAAAACAAACGCCACCTTAATTTGTCTCAATAAAATAAATATTTCACAAAATTCATCTTATACTTTTGCATAAAACATGTAAGTTTCACTGAAATATCTTGATACACTTAATAACATTTTTTTTCCTCCTACCACCTAAGTTAAGATGTGCACGACACTTCGATTGACACTTGAAGAACTAAACTTCCGAAAATATGTATGAAATTTTTTTAACTGAATGTATATCCTTATATTTTTTTTTGCCAAACATTTTAAATGAAATGGAATACAAACATGAACTATTTGAGTTGTTTGGTGGAATGTTATAATCTAAATCTACTTGTGTAATCACTTTCAAAGATGCCCTAATCGGATATTAGCTCTTAAACCAAAACCGGTTTAAACTACACTAAACCGGGTTGATCAGGTCTAGCATTATTACACACTCATTACTAGCTTCTTTATCGCTATTTCTCTACAAACCAACACAAACAAACGACGAGTCAGTTTTCACATCTCTTCGACGTCACAACCACTCTTCTTTGGAAAAATCTCACTCCCCCTTCTCTTCTGCTCTCTCTCTGCAACTCACCTGAAAAAACCCCATTTCAAAAGACCCCCAAATCAGCGAGCTTTTCAATGGTGAAGGAGATGAGATTCGATTGGGACCCATGGTCACTTCGGAAGCACAATCACCTCTTTGTGAAGATTGGGGTCTTGATTATGCTAATGGGTCTTTCTTTCCGACTCTTCCTTTCGAGCTCTGTTGGAGTTTCTCCAGTCACTGAAGCTCCCTTTGTTGGGTCTGATGTGTTGGAGAATTCAATTGGTTCAGAGACTACAATGGGTTCTGTTCAAGCTCCAAATGTTGCAGATCCAGAGCGTCCTCAAGGTATGAACTTTAGAGGTTTTTTCAATGTGGGGTTTTGTTTACATGCATTGAAATCAAGGTTGGGTTGATTGGGCTTTTGAGAAAAATGAGCTAGTTAGCTACTGTATGTGCATTTTTGTTTTCTCTGTGCAATGGGGTTTATAGGAGGTTTGAGATGATGGGTATTTTGGAAATTGGAATGATTTTTGTGGAATGGGTGTTTTCAAGAGGTTTGGGACAATGGGTATTATTAGAGAAGAAAGAAGAAATTTGATATGTTGCACTCTGGGTTATTTTATTAGTATATGCAAATGAGGAGTGGAAATGGGCATTAAAAGCAAAGTTCACTTCAAATCTTGATTGGGTTTTATGGAAGAAGTTGATAGTGTATTCACTTGTGTTCGGGTGTTTGAGGATTGGGGATTTTTTAGGATGTTTGAGGAGGTTAGATGTTTAAGACATTGAAAACACTTTGTATGTTACACTCTGAAACTTGTTATGTGGAGTAAGAATCAAGTGAGATGAGATCCATTGATTAACTGCCATTTTGTAATTGAGAGTACTTGTTTTTTTTTTAGTGGGCAGAATTGTAGTTCATCTTGTTTTTAGGTTTTTTTTTTTTTTTTTTCAAATGCTGTATTGTGATTGTACTATTTTTTCATGCAGAAAAGTGTGATATTTTCGATGGAGATTGGATCCCGAATCCATCAGGTCCGATTTACACGAATGAGAGTTGCCATGTCGTTGAGGACCACCAGAATTGTATGAAAAACGGGCGTCCTGATTTGGGGTATCTATATTGGAAGTGGAGTCCAAGGAATTGTGAGATGCACAGGTTTGACGCAGAGAAATTTCTTGAGTTGATGAGGAATAAACATTGGGCATTTGTTGGTGACTCCATTTCTCGCAATCATGTCCAGTCACTGCTTTGCATTCTTTCAAAGGTACAAATTTTCAATCAGTACTCAAATAATATCGTTTCTGGCGTTACTCGTCTCATTTAGGAAACATATTTTTCACTTTGGTATGAGACTGAGGTCTCTAGCCTAGATAATGGCTACGGAACAAAGGTGCTTTTTTAGCAAACCACAAGTTCTTTTGAAGCTAATAGCTCTACAAGTCATGAACAGTATCCGATTTCTAACTCTACTATTATATGCGTTTGAGCTTTCATAATTGTTATTTAACATATGTTTTCTTAAATTTCTTCCATCGAGTATGCATTCTCATTTAACAAGTATGGCAAATTATTGTTGGGATTATCATCATGAGACCTTCAAAACTTTTTTGTCCGAGTCCATTAGTGTGTAAAGGCTACATAGCCCGTCTATGTCTAGTTTCTCAATTACCCAGTATATATTTTCCAGCAGCTTTATTTTACCCGTTCAGCCAGTTTTGATCTTGTGGTTAAAAATATGGGCATCTTTGCTATCTGAAGAACTCAGCTTATCCTTACTGGTTATGTGTAGTCATAAGAGATCTTATTTCTTTACAGTGATAAGTATCATAATCTGCTCAGTGCTGATGGATTACATCTCTGCGATTAATAGTTTAATCCGAGGTGATACCTTTATTCCTCTCGATGACCTAATTAAGTTATTATGTTGGTTCTGCCTTAGAAGTATCTGTAGCACTGCACAAGAGTCAGATCTTTCATATCCTGTTTTTGGTCTACTGTTGTAGGGGAAAGTGATTAAATTTCACTTTAATACATGTAATTTGTTCTAGCCTTTCTTCTGAACTTCATCAAATGGTGCTCACCGTCTGTTCATACTGTAAGGCCATGGCTGTGATATCGGTTGTGTGAAGTTGCCATTGAGTACCGCTGTCAATATGCAGCTAAGCTTACTGTCAAGTAAATCAATACAGCAATAGCCTATTTAGCTGCAACCAATTGCCTTCATTCTGGTATCAATAGAACATGGCTATGAGGATTGCATTAGGGGCTCCGACAGCTGAGAAGTAGCTCTGCATAAATTTTATTTTCCACATAACACAGGTAAACAAACTGCGCAACTGTTTTCCTTAGGTGACTAGACGTGTCACAATGGAATTTATTTCCTCTTTTGGATGGTGGTGTTGAGGTAGTCACAGTCATCGTCATGGAACGTCAGCTAACATGTAGAGCCAATGGTCAGGTTCAAGTTAAGTTTTCACGTTTTGATCTGGACCTAGAGTATCTACAACTTATTGGAATGGACCAAGTGCTTGAAGATTTATAATAATTTAACTGATTGTCCCATTCTAAAATTCACATGTATGTTTGGAAGGTGAGAACATACAAAGAAATAAAGAAATTTTTTTGCAGCTTTTAGTAGTACAAATTGGAAAACTTGTGTCATTTCATTCTAAAAGCAACACAGCTGTGCAGTTAGAAGTTTAGAAGGTTGATGAGAAGAATGATTTTAGGCATTTATCGAGAGAAAATGAAGCATTTTCAGTTTGTCTGGAGGCCAGAAATGACCAAGCGATAAGGCAGAGGCACACTGAAAGGTGAAGTGGTCAGTCTGGAATGACAATTGCCGTGATCAGTGAGAGTAGAAACAACACTTAACAACAACGTCGTTGTTACTTCCCAAAACCATTGCTGCAACAACTAATCACCACCAAGACAAAAGAGAGGCCTATTCGATTGTCATGACCGCTGCCACAAAAGTTTTGTTAATAATTTTGAAGTTCCTGTTTAGCTGTTGAGATTACCCAGACAAGAGAGTCATGAGATGCGGATAGAAAACCATTGAGAAATAAGAAAGATCAAAACAAAAAATAAAGTGAAATGGATGACATATGCATGCCTCACATATAATTTGAGATGGAGAATTTCTAGGAATACTTGGTCTATCTATGCACGGGCACTGTGCAGCAAGCGGTAATGCCACTGTCTTAGGCGCCATACAATTCCTGGGTTGTTTCAGTCATTTCTCCTTTGTCTTATGCCGGAGGCTGTTTAAATCGTGTTGGGTGGCTTCCAATCCCTAAAATACTGTTATTGTGGTCTGGAGCTGTGCAATTTGAACCACCCATGCCCTTGAACTACCCACGACTTTTAGGTTTCATGGGATTCTTTTTTTAGACGGTCTATAGGTGACTTATTTTTCCATGTAATCACCCGTGTAAAATGAATTCTCACCTCACAAATAGGAGATAAAAATCTGCATTAATGGAGTGAGAACTTGTAATTACTGGTGAGACTCCTGGCTTTCCTTACTTTGTAGTCTCCAGTGTGAGTTCCTTGTCTTGATTGTGTGCGTGTGTGTGCCTGATTTCTTCTTGCTTGATTAATTATATTCTTTCTCCTCGTTTTCATCAAAATCTCAAGACCCTTGATCTAGGTGATCCTGTTGTACCAGTCTGACCCATAGCTGCATTATGCAGAAACAATTTGCAAAATTGCTCTTTCGTTACCAGCTTCTGGTCCCATAACTATAGTTTGTTATCAATATGAGGAAACCTATTTTTGAGGAATAGATGTTTTTTGTGAAGACTTACTGAAGAACCTCTGATGGAAGATGCTGCTAGTTAGTATTTTAGGTTGTTGCTGATGCTATTTCCATGCTTGATTGTGATACATCGCATCTATATCTAAAAACTTCAAGGCTGATCAATTCATAGTTATGCATTTCAGGTGGAAGCAGCTGTTGAAGTCTACCATGACAAGGAATACAAATCCAAAAGATGGCTGTTCCCCGATTACAACTTCACCCTCTCTGTGGTCTGGTCCCCTTTTCTCGTAAAAGCCTCTATCTTCGAAGACATTAATGGTGTATCAACTGACGATATTCAGTTACATCTTGACAAAGTTGATAAGAAATGGGCCGACCAGTATGAAAACATTGATTACATGATCTTTTCTGGTGGAAAATGGTTTCTGAAAACTGCAATCTACTATGAGAACAACAAAATTGTTGGGTGCCACTACTGTCCTAAGAGGAACCTGACAGAACTCGGATTTGATAATGCTTACCGCAGGACGCTACAGCTCGTCTTCAACTTCATTATCAAATCCCATCATAAGAGGTTTGTTTTCTTCAGGACTATCACACCAGATCATTTCGAAGGCGGGGAATGGTTCAGTGGAGGGACTTGTGTAAGGAAGGTACCATTTAAAGAAGGTGAGGTTAGTTTAAGAGACATTGATGTAATCCTGCGGAATGTTGAATTAGAGGAATTTGAGAAGTTTCGACACTTAGCAATAAAAAATGGGGTGAAGTTGAAACTTTTGGATACAACTCATCTTTCTTTACTGAGACCTGATGGGCATCCAGGTCCATACAGACAGTTCCACCCATTTGCAAAGAGTAAAGATGCGAAAGTTCAAAATGACTGTCTGCATTGGTGTTTGCCGGGTCCAATAGATTCTTGGAACGATTTGATGATGGAGATGGTTGTAAACAGTTGACAGTGTAGCTCCAGTAAACATTCTGATCACAGGGGGAACACCTATGTTATTCTTTGGGTTCCTGATATTTGCGAATTCCACGTGTATCTCATTGCAAGTTGGAACAAGGAAGCGCGATAGTCTGAAATGCTCGGATGTACCCGTGTACCTTTTGCTTGTATAGTCAGCACGTTGATCTGTTGTCTGTTTTGTTTTGACATGTACCATTTGCACCTGGAACTGAAAATTTCATTCTTGATAGATAGAGCTTAAGCTTACACGCATTTTTGTCATGTCTTGAACAATCTTCGTTCCAAAGCACCAGTCTGGAAATGAAGTAACGTTTCACAAACATTTCCTTTAGAATGATAACGAGTAGCGCAAATTCATCTGCCGATTGTGGCAATACATATTGGAGTTCATTATTGCTGGTTATGATTGATGCCGTCTAATAGTTCGTGCGGATCCTGTTATAAAATGATCTTGAGATGTGTCTAAACTTTGTCAGAAGATCTTGAGATAGGAGAGGATATCATCTAGACCTCCGCATCCGTGCCTCATACAATGATCTCGAGGTGAATGTGGTGGTATCAATCTAAGATTGTCTTGCATGTGATATCCGATACAAATCAAAATTCAAATTTTAAGCTGGCTAAATATGGCAGGAAACGCTCCTCATTAAGCACCAACGGTCAAATCATTTGAAATTCAAAAAATATAGCCGTTGACACCCCTATTTACCCTCTCTATAAAACCCTCCCTAAACAAAACATTCACAAATCTCATCTCTCTTTGCCCCTCTCTCTCTCTATCTTATCAGCGATGGCAGACACCGCAATCGAAATGCCGATCCTTGTGAACACGGTCGCGGAGAAGAAGAAATCGAAGAAGAGCCGCAAGGCCTTGAAGCCGAAGAACACAAACGAAGCCAACATTTTGGCCCAAAAGATCTCTCAGATCACAAACTCTCCATTACCAGTGCTCGAAGACGATGTTCTTGGGAAAGAGAACCAAAGTTCTCTCCTTTCTACCAAGAAAACAAAACCCATTTCCAGCAAGACCAGATCCTTCGAAAAGGAGTTGCTGGAGTTACAAGTAAAGCTTGAAAAGATGCGTTTGGAGAAGGAGAAGACTGATGATCTGCTGAGGGAAAGAGACGATATGTTGAAGCAGAAGGAAAAAGAGCTCGAAACCCGTGGTAAAGAGCAGGAGAAGCTTCAGTTGGAGCTCAAGAAGTTGCAGAAATTGAAGGAGTTCAACCCCATTGTGGTAAGTTCTCTTGATTTTTCATTTCTTTGTTTGTTTGATTGATTTTCGGGTTGCGATGTTTTAAAGCCCATTTGTGTTGCAGATGATTCCTGCTGTTCAGTCTCTGAGAGAGAAAGAGCAGGACAAGAAGGAGAAGAAGAACAAGACGAAGAAACCCTCGCCGGCCTATGTTCTTTGGTGTAAAGATCAGTGGAACAAGGTATCGATTTCTTTCTCTTTTACCCTCTTAATTTGATTTAGAGACATTAAAGGCCTAAATTGATTTAATGGGGTTGTTGGTGTAGATCAAGGAAGAGAACCCGAATGCCGAATTCAAGGAAATATCAATCCATTTGGGTGCGAAATGGAAGAGTTTAAGCGCGGAAGAGAAGAAGCCTTATGAAGAACAATATCAAGCTGATAAAGAGGTCTATTTACAGATTGTCGGAAAGGAGAAGCGCGAGGTTGAAGCAATGAAACTTCTTGAGGAGGAGCAGAAGCAGAAGACTGCCATGGAGTTGCTCGAACAGTACATTCAGTTCAAACAGGAAGCTGAGAAAGACGGCAAGAAGAAGAAGTAAGGGGCTACAAACATTCTCTCAATCTTTATCTCTCACTATTTGAGACTGATAAACATTTTGTGTTTGTTTTGCAGGAAAGAGAGGGATCCTTTGAAACCGAAGAAGCCTATGTCGGCTTTCTTCCTGTACTCAAAGGAGCGAAGGGCAGTTCTTCTAGAGCAGACAAAAAACATCTTGGAGGTAATGGGCATTTTTATTCCTTGATTAACCAGGGTGGTGTTATAGAGATTTGCTTAATTGATGAAATGGGGTTGTTTGACAGATTGCTAAGTTAGCTGGGGAGGAGTGGAAGGAGATGAACGAAGCACAGAGAAAGCCTTATGAAGAGATTGCAAAGAAAGAGAAGGAAGAGTATCTGCAGGAAATGGAAGTGTACAAGCAGAAGAAAGAGGAGGAAGCCGCAAGTCTTCAATTGGAAGAGGAGGAACACATAAAAATTCAGAAACAAGAGGCTTTGCAATTGCTAAAGAAAAAGGAGAAGGCAGAAAACTTGATAAAGGTTTGATCAATTGATTCACTGAGACGATTCGATTGCCTGAACTTCTTTTAGATCTATTACTTATCTTGCTTTCGGTGTTGTAATGTACAGAAAACAAAAGCTACTCGCCAGAAGAAGAAGCAACAGAAGGGAGAACAAAAGAAAGACCCTAACAAGCCAAAAAGGCCCATGTCTTCATTTCTTCTGTTCAGCCAAGAGACTAGGAAGAACTTGGTGCATGAAAGACCAGAGTTGGATAATTCTCAGCTCACTGCTCTGATTTCAGTGAAATGGAAGGTAAACATTGAATCATAGATGAGATACGGACCTGATCCTGATCGATTATGGAATCCTATTCAGTTCTTTATCTGACCCGTGGTCGATTTGTTACAGGAACTGGATGCAACTGAGAAGAAAATATGGAATGACAAAGCGGCCGTAGCAATGGACGCATACAAGAAGGAATTGGAAGAATACAACAAATCGCCGATTGTTATAGATGATAACCAGCAGGAGTGAGGGAGGAGAGCTTCCTGATCAGTTCAAGTTTTGCTGTTGAACAATTTAGTATCCAAGCCAATCTACTCTACTGGCTTGGTTTTCAACTTCTTATTATCATTCTAAAATGTAGTTTCAAAAACATTGAATTTTCAGACTTGATGATGTACAAGAAACTCAGAAATGAATCAAATTGATCCATCTTTGCGATTCCATATACTGTGTCATCCGAGCTTGAATGCATGTCCTGCAAATAATCTGCTCCAACTCAACTGGAAAATATGAAACCTCATTCATTTTAAGGATGAGTGCACTATTTGAACAGCTCTACTCCCTGATCTAATTCTAACCAACAGTACAGCACTTCCTAATTTGTTTTGAAGATAAGAGCTGCTAATTGCTGAAGATGGAAATCAAACGTAATAAATTCAATCTAATTCTGGCCAAACCTACATTCATTTAGCTTCAGAAGGAAATAACTATGTGGAGAAAATGATAGCTCAAATGGAAACACAGACTAGACAGTATACTTGGTCCTCTCGTCTATCATATGCTGTATTACAAAACTTACTAATATTGATTTGGTTTACTGCTAGTGGTTGAGAAGCAACACTGGCTGAGATGGAAGACTATGGCCAGGTAAATGGCACTTCAGGATACAAACTAGTAGAGCCCTAGGCAGGATTGGTCGGTCTTTTTAGTTGTGAAAAGTACAAGTGATTGAAGGACAAAGGAGCTCCCTTAACTTTGGTTTCTCATAAGAACAATTCTTAAGAGCCAAGCCCTTCGAGCTAGATCGGCACCAGGGAAGCCTCAAGGCCCTCCATCATCCTATTTTCTTCATCCGCTCTGTTCTTCTTCTTCTTCTGTTCTTCGTCTTCATCGATTTTCTTCATGTTCATCACGTTCTTGAGGCTCCCCTGACACTGATCTGACGCTAGGGGCCTAGCTCTGAAGAATTATTCTTCTCATAAATAAGTCTGCTCATGAATATTACAAGTCTAGAGAGTCAGGCCTCTAGCGCCAAAGGAGGCTCTCTAGCACGTGAGGAGGAGAGAGAGTGATAAAAACCAAAGTCTCGAAGTCTCAAAGCATTAAATGAAGATAGCATTACAAGCTCTGAAACGCCACATCAACTTCTGTAACAAGCATTAGATGATTTGCTCATTACCCTTATTATTAACCCTCTCTAGACTCTGCTTCCTATTCCCCATGGATGAATGTGAGGACTGCCCATCCCAATTGCTCTGCTTAAAGATCCTCTGTCAATTCAAATAGCTTTGCTCATCAACCCCATATCTATACCAAGAAGAAGTACAAGCACCCCCAATACCAATACCAACACCACCATAAGCCCCATAATCAAACCTTGGGGCACCACTGGATCCAAACTGATCAGAAAATTGAGGGGCACCAGAGGAAGAGAAATGCCCAAGAGTACCTGCATGTGCATTTATGCATATTGAAGGAGTGATGGGACCCACACCCATCCCCATTTGATGAGGAAAAACTATTGGGGGCAATGGAGGATGTGAGGCTAAACTGCAAAGCCTCTGCTCTGATGCCCTTTGTGCCTTCCTTGCTGCACTTCTCTCGTGTGCATTTTGATGACCCCCCAAAGCTTGTGAACCGTAAAACTTCCTTGAGCAGAACAAGCAGAGGAACACCCTTGTCTCTTTTAATGATCCATCTCCTCCTCCTTCTGCATGTTGATGTTGTTGTTGTTGTTGTTGTTCTTGGGTGGTGGCGGTTCCTCTCTCTTCATCTCCCATCTCTGCAAATACACAATCATGTAAAATAGAAGTTGATGTGGCGTTTCAGAGCTTTTGAGACTTTGGTTTTTATCACTCTCTCTCCTCCTCACATGCTAGAGAGCCTCCTCAGGCGCTCTCCTAGTGCTAGAAGCCTGGCTCTCTAGACTCTTTGATACTACAAAGATGGTACTGCATTGCTGAACAATTGAAATGTTTGCTTCCACAATGACATGTAAAGAATATGCCGTCATGGATGCCAACCTCAAAGTGAAAACTCATTCAGACCTAGTTCAAGTAGATTTTCAAAAGAGGGCAAGGATTTCTCTGAGCACCTCTGCTCAGAGGCGATGGCAAAGAGAAGTGGGAAGCAAATGAGGGTGAGGTAGAGGAAAGAAAGAAGACGCGCAGGAAGGACTAATGGTGATGCAGTTGAGAGAGAAGATAAATGAGAAAAAATAGCTTTTTTATCTAGGTGGTATTTAGTTGCAAAGAAAAACTCCATGTATGACTGTGAAAGGAGAAAACCAGAGAGGCGAGAATTCAAGGTTGTTTTTATTCATTTCGGGGGTGCTAGGAAGTAATCTTTTTCCTGGCAGTGTATCTAGCAACAGCTTTGTTAACAAGTTTATCAAACAAATAACTCTCCTTGATTTTCACAATTAGATAATTATCGAGAAGTTAACTGAAACAGATATAGGCTACAGAACACAATGGAAAGATGCTACAGAAAGCAAATTTATTCAACAAGAAAATTTTATATCCAAGCCTGCAAATTCAACATTTGTTCGCACAACCACAAAAACACAACCACCCACAAAGCTAAATTAAATTGAAGACAAAATCGCTTCTGCCACCCGATTTCCTCTACTTTTTAGATGAAGCACCATCTTTCTTTTCATCCCGCCTCGTCAGCAGATCCTGCAAACCATGAGCAACATTGACCACTCATGTTTGTTGCGAGACAAAATAATAACATCAATAACATAAAGTTTTCCACCAACAACAAATCCTGATGATGGTTGATGACCCATAATTGTTCAGAATATTCTTTTCAACATCACAAAGGCTAAAACATGCTCCAAGCAAAGAAAGGGGACAATAGTGTGGAACAGCTCTTCCAACACCTTAGCTTCCATGTGAGGAAAACCCGTGTTTGAAGCTTGCTATCATGAAGGGTATGAGATACTTTCTTGTTACACCATACTACATCACAAGAAGTTCGACCAACCTATCTTGTAAATGCGGATAACAGACCCTTCGCGGTCCAAGACCGATTTAAGATTAAGTAGATTAACCGGAGATTAATCAGATTTAGTTGATACACTTTTTTAAAGCATACATTTTTATACCCTCATTAATGTAAATTATAACAAATAACATATCTTGATAGTAAAGATTAATAAAAGATGTATTATAGAGCAACAAAAGTCATATTATAAAGCAAATTATGTAATCATGTCCAAAACATCACACATTATAGAGTAACAACCACCACCACCGAACAGGACGACAACGACCATCCAATAGAAAAATCTCAATTTATCAACGATTTCTGATCGATTAATTGGTGATTGCTAAATCCAACCACTAAATACCTAGTTCGGATCGATCTACCCCTGATTTACACTAAAGCACCGCATAAATAACCTAGCGACCAACATATCCATACAGATACAATTGGACAATGACTAGTTATGATGTGTATAGCTCTTAGAAAGTTAATACGAAATATATGGCAACAAAAACTAAATTTGAAATAAGACCTTAGTAGTCGTCTCAACATGTTCAAGCTGGCAGAAACATAGAGGACAACATAGTATTCGACATTGAAGTGACCTAACTGAAAGTGATATCAGGCAACCTAATGGACCATATACTCAACTAATGAATATTCTCAAGCTGATAGACACATATAATATATATTTGAGATACGATGAGTTCAGCACCAATATGAAAAATACACACATCCAATTCCAACTTTCTAATCCTCGATACTAGATCACAAACCTTGTTTATATGATGTACGATGCAAGTTCAAAGCCAATCACATAACCCCATCACCTTACATTTGCATTATATCCACTCTTCCAATCGTGCAAATTTGTTTTGATACCTTTTCAAATTTGAGTAATCATGACCATTAGAGCTAATACTTCTTATTGTAACACACTTCGATAATTGATTTTTCTTCACAATGAACACAATTTCTTCTTCCCTAACATACGAAAATATAAATTTCGATTATAAAGTATAACCTATATGCAAAGTTACTTGACAATCAACAACCAAAGGTTTTCCCCAATTCTAACATAGAAAATAACCTTCCCAATCAAATAAACTGATCCTAACACTCCACATTCGCAAAGATTATGATCTAATTGCACCAATACTTCAAAAGGGTATCTGATTTTACAAATTTTAGATTAAAATACAGATTTTTTTAATCAAACCCTAGAACCAATTTGGACCCCCATTGACAAAGATGAAGTAAAAAGATCAAATCTTTGGAGAAAGAAACGAAAGGATAAGTTACCTGAGGCACGAAGAGGTAGTTCACGACAATCACAGTGCCTACGATGCCCGCCAAGATCGAAGTTGGCCCCGTTAGCAGACTCCACTTACGGTATATCATCTTCTCTTCTCTAAGTTTTTTTTTCTGGCGTACTTTATAGCACGAGAGGAGGAGCTTTTGAAGTTATTGGGGGTGTGAAAATGAGGGTTTTAAGGGGGTGCGTACTACGCCAATATGTACCACCACATGGCTATGTGCAACCATATCCTGCCTTTCCTTGTCCGTTGTTGTGATGTTGTCTCTCTCGCTCCCTCTTGGAACCTGGGTGTCATTAGAAATGTAGGTGGGCTGATCGGGATATTTTGGTCCAATGGGTTGAATTTGGGCTTAGGCCTTTGCAACATGAAAAGCCCCAAAGCTCCCATAAATATATTTGTTAATCCAACCCAAGTTCAATGGATCAACACGCAACAATTTTGAAAAAGTGAATCACCTCGTTAAATGGAAATCTCATCTACAATCATCCGTCCCCTAAAATGATAGACTCATTAGAGAGCCCAATGGGCCTAACATGGGAAACCCGTGATATGGGCTTTTGTCCCAGGCCCAATTTAAAAATAGGATTAAGTGTTTTTTTTCGATATTATTTTTGAATTTTATTTCCCTAATTTTTTTTATTGTGTTTTGAAGAAACTTAAAACTTAATATTAATGTTTAAGGATTTAATCATAATACCTACATTCAATCAAAGGGTTTTTATTTCAAGTTTTTATAATACTATAAAACATTTAATATTTAAGGGTGTGTAAATAGCATGCATAGCAGGCACACTACATTAAATTTAAAATGTTTTTGTCAGACCAATATTCAATTCAAAATTTTAATTTTCATAAAATTATAATTAATTATTATACAATTCACTTGATAAAAAGACAAAAATCACACTCACCTATGCATGCTCAAATAGGTGATACAAATTTTTTTTAATTACTAATGAAGTTTGATCCGAGATCTCTTATTGAATGAGCATTCTCGATATTATGCCTTGAAAAGGACTCGAACCTCCACGCTATTTAGCATGAGATTTTGAGTCTCGCGAGAGTGAACAAAAAAAATCCGTGAATATGTGCTTGCATAGTGTGCGTAAAGTACTAGTGGGAATAAAATGATGTTTGTGTAAAGTATGGCAAAAAATCTAACTGTCGAGGTATTGGGCAAGGAAACCAGCGAGGGGGGGACCGTCCACCCCCTTCGGAATGCGTGCCTTCATTTTTCTTTTGCGCATTCCGAAAGGATGGACGGTCCCCCCACCTCGCTGGTATCTTCGCCCATTCCCTCGACACTTAGACAAGCTCAAAGTATGTTGTAGAACAATAGAAGTGTTGGACGTCAGGGTATGGACTATGGAGCATATCTTGGGCACTTTAAGAAACAAATCTTAGTGGGGCCTTTAAGCCCACCATTCCAAGTAAAATTGACACCAGTTTAGTTTACATGCAAAGTAATTTTTTTTTTTTTTGGTTAAATCAGTTTATATGCAGAGTAGCGAAAGTGAAAATATGTCCTGCAAATCCTAGTAGCATTTGTTGATCTTGATCTTGATCTTTCAACCATGGTTTTAAGTTTATGCCAAAATTAGTCATTAAGCTAAGATATATGCACAACAATGATCAGTTGGGCTCATTCGGATAATTTCGGACCTCTCCAGTCCAAGTTCATCCTCTAATTTTTCTTGGGGAGATTTTATATTCCCTTTTTGTTCCTGATCTAATGCTTTCTTTTGATTGTAACACTTTCATATTCTGTATAATCCATCTGTTTTGCATTGTTTTCTCGATTGGACTCAATCCATTATGGTAAGGTTCTAGTCGTCTTTGGATAAATTCTATAAAACTTTTGATACTAGTCAAGAGCAAAAAATTAGTAGAAAAAAAATAAAAATTGTATTTATTTATCAGGATAATGTTGCCACTATTGATTCTTGGTCTTAGTTTGCGACATTGTATTCCCTGTAAATTTGAGATGCATTGAGGATGATGGAGAACAAAGTATTTCAATGATTCTAAGAATTATTAACTTAAAAGGATACACCTTTTAGGGAAAGAATGGAATGATATGTATTAACACTTGAGAAAGGCCGGCTGGTCCTATTTTTTGTGACTCTGCTAACTTTTTGGAGATACTCTAATCGAATGATGACAACTCAATTTTTGCTTTGGATTGAGTCTGGCGTCCACTTTGGTGGAGTATTAGATGTCTATTTAGTTTATTTTCTGATTGGCAGTGTAAATATATTAATAGATCTATGAACTTTGAAGCTCATCAGTTAGCAGCTTTAGCTAACCCAAATATGTATAATTCCTCTACGTAATATATCTATAATGCTTAAATAAAATAAAATAAAATAATATATAATATAATAATAATAATAATAATAATAATAATAATAAGAAAGTGATGTAGAAAACTTTGCAAAAATAAATAAAATTAGTGCAAGAATATCATTAGAATTGAAAAAGTTAATGTGATCTTTATGTTCAAAATATCAATGTCATTTTCTAGTATTTATGTTATTGAAGTCTGTTAAGCCACAAACCATTCATTAAAAACAAGAGTATAAAGGTGGTCTGGTCTTATTTTTTGTGATTCTGCTAATTTTTTGGAGATACTCTACTCGGATGATGATAACTCAGTTTTTGCTTTGGACTGGGTCTGGCGTCCACTTTGGTGGAGTATTAGACGTCTATTTAGTTTATTTTTTGGTTGACAGTGTAAATATATTAATAGATCTCTAAACTTTGAAGCTCATCGGTTAGCAGCTTTAGCTAATTCAAATATGTATAATTCCTCTACCGTAATATATGCATAATGCTTTAAAAAAAAATACACTTGAAAAAGTGACGTTGGAAACTTTGCAAAAATAAATAAAATTAGTGCAAGAATATTATTAGAATTGAAAAAGTGGATGTGATCTTTTTGTTCAAAATATCAATGTCGTTTTCTTTCCTTCATACTTGTCACTTTGTTCAAGCTACCTAAATTATTACATAGTTCCCTAAACTTATAGGCATATTGAAGTCGACTCCCAGAACTAAGCAAATTTTGAGTTACATCCTTGGAGTTCAACTTTGATTCATCTTTTAACTTGATGTGGATTGCAAATTACAATGACATTTGTGTAAACAAGGGGGTACCAAATATTTTGGAGCTATTTACAAACATTGGATAATGGTTGTTGATCCAATTTATTCCGTGTCATCCCTAAATGTGTATTACAATCCTAGTTGTCATGCCGAAGACCAAATTCTGCTCGAAGTGAGTCAACCATAGTTGAATGCTACAATGCCAAATGACATTCTCAGGAACCCTAAAAACATATCCAAAATAGAGCATTATGCTCTCAAAGTTTAAATGCCGAGGGAGGGCAACCGAAAATGATCCAAAATATAGCATTCTCAAAAATATTTTAGTACTTCTATATATCAATCTTCAAAATATCTCAAATCAATATGTCATGACTTTTTAACCCTAAAATCCACAATTCTAGGGAGCCAGGTTTATGAGCCACTTTCGAGTCAGGTTAGGGTTTTTTGACATTTCTACCCCTTCTATTGATGGTGTTTGTGGTTGTGTTTTAAAGAGAATGGGTAAAAGTGTAAAAATACCAAAACCTGACTCAAAAGTGATTCCAAAACCTAGCTCCCTAGACTTAAATTTGATTCGCAATAGTACTAGTAAGTATTCTATGATTGCTATTACTTTGCTTTGATAGAAAGTAGGAAACTACTGTATAAATCAAAAAATTATCATTTTTATACCTCTACTTTATAAATATACAAGCTCATCACCCACATCGAGAGAGACAGATACGAGTTTTCTCACCATTCAGGTTCGTGATTATTGGAATTGGAATTTAGGATGGTGTTCCCCGACAACGAATCGAATCAGGTCATGATCTGTGATAGTCAAAATCAATGGGAACTATGGAAAATAACTCATAATCACAGCACTACAGTGACTAAAGAAGAGTTAGGAAACCAGGTTTTTACAACCATGTTTTGCAACCAAGGTGACGTAGCGTGATCTCAAAAGAATGATGAAATTCCCACAGAGTTTATGTATATCTTGAGGTTGTAAAAAACCTCCTCTGATGATGCCACATCATCCTGGTTGCAAAACCTGGTTCCCTAGCCTCACTCATTAATTCTCGGTCTTAGTTTGCCATATTGTATTCCTATAAATTTGACGTGTTGAGGATGACAAATAACAAAGTATTTCAATGATTCTAAGAAGGCAACGACTACCTCGCACCACAACTTCCTCTCTCTCACACTACCAAGCCATTATTTTTCATTACTTTCTCACACCACCAATAAATAGCTTAAAACCTCATAATCTCAGACAGAGAAACAGAAAAAGCACCAAACCGGCTCTCTCCCTCCTTCATTCTTCGCACTCCCTACTGCGATTCGTCCCACACTCCGCGACCAACCTCTCATCTTCGCAAGGTTGCATTCTCCTCCTCTTCCCTATCTTTTCCTTTTTGCATTTTTCCTTAAATCGTGCTCCTCTCCCTTTGCATCGTCTTCATCTTCCTTTGCAAGGTTGCATTCTCTCACTCTTCCTTTGCATTTCACTAAAGTCCACATCACATTGGAAGACTTAGTTCACTTGATTAGATGAAAATGATAGGGTTTAGTGAAGTTGATGATGTTAGAAATGAAGATTCTAAGGGTGAAAAAGAAGATAAATCTAAAGAGCAAGGACAATCCTTTTCAATGGAGGTAATTTGCCAAAAAAAAATTTATTTATTTTGCATGTAAATTTTATTTATATTGTATTTTTTTCAAAATAAGTGATAGATTTTTTTATGGTGCATTGGTGCATAGGAATTTATAATGGGTGTAATAGACATGGAGATGTCTTTTAACGATCTTGAAAGCCCAGAGACGAGCCATTTAGAGGTAACCACCATTATATTGTTAAGTAAATTAAAATTTAATGATAATGTGGTTATTAAAATTTGATGATAATGTTGTTATGAAACTAATTATAAATTGAATCATTATGCAGAAAATTGATAATAATGTTGACAATAACAATGAAGAAAGAGCATTGGTACTCGTAGTCGATGATAATCATTTATTTGTTACAGACGACGTATGTAAGCTTTTACTTATTTTCGTTTTCACCATTTGTCATTGTTATAAATATGTTGTTATTAACAAGTTATAATTTTTTTTAGGTATGCACTGATAAGTTGGATACAAGGGATTTGTATGGATAATAACATGGTCATTACTATCACTAAATTGGAACCGGCTAATCAAAGAAGGAAGGGAATAGTCCATTTTGGTTGTGAAATGGGAGGGGAGCCTGATAAAAGGTTAAAGAATCTTATTCGATCCAGCAGTACAAAGAAGTTTGGGTGCAAATTTGAGTTGAGAAGGGTCCTACTGGAGAATGACCATTGGAGATTGCAAGTGAGATGTGGAACCCACAATCATCCTCGATCAGAGTCACTCGTTGGTCATTCGTTTGCTGGAAAATTGAACGTAGAGGAGATTATTTATGTGAGGAATTTGGCGAAGGCTGGTGTGAGCCCTCAAAACATCTTGTCTCGGCTAAAAGAGAGGTCGCCGAATAATACCTTGACTCGAAAACATATTTACAATCTAGTGTGTTAGTTAAAGTTACTGGAACAAAGAGGTAGGACGACTTTGCAACATACTCTAGAGCTGTTGAGGGAGCACAAATACATAGAGTGACATTTTGTTGATTAGGGGAATAGTCACAAACATTTTTTGGGTGCATCCTAAATCTATTTAGTTGGTAAAGTGTTTTTCACAAGTAATGCTTGTGGATTGCACGTATAAAACTAACCGTTCTAGGATGCCGCTGTTTGAGATTGTCGGTGTGACGTCGACAGGGAAAACCTTCAACGTTTCATTCTGTTTCATGTGTTCGGAGAAGAAATAGCCTTATGCTTGGGCATTGGAGAACTGGCTATTTCATGTATTGGGCATGTGTTCCAAGCCAGACAACCTGCCAAAATGTCAGGCTATAATCAATGAACACATGCCAAAACGTTCTGTTTCATGTATTCATCATGCACAATAATCTTCTATCATGCAACTCAATAGCCTTAATCAATGCCAGTTCTCAATAGTCACAAACGTTTCATTCTGCCAAGTGTGGTTGTGACTGATAGAGAACTGGCTTTGATTAAGGCTATTGAGTGAGTTTTCCCCAAGGCAAGGAGATTATTGTGCACATGACACATCAATACAAATGTGGAGAAAAATTGTAAGAAGCACTTTGAGGATAATGACCGGTGGGCCGACATCAGAATTGTATAGATTAAGTTCAGAAGCAAAATGGAACAAGACCACAATTAAGTTTGATAGAAGATGAAAAAAAATACCCCAAGTGTTTGGAATATCTCAAGACAGTCTGGTGTCCCCTTAAGGAGTACTTTGTCTATACATGGACGGATAAATTTATGCATTTTGGACAATGCACAATGGGCCGAGTTGAAGGTGCACACTCGAAGCTGAAGCACTCGTTGGAAAACTCTCAGGGAACATTTTTTAATGTCTAAAAAAAGATACATGAAATGATCGAAGTCCAACTAATTGAGATAGAGTCGTCATTCCAGTATAGTCTGACGAAGGTGAAGGCTGAACATAACTTCACTCTATTTTCCCTACTTTATGGGTCGATGGCATGCAGGACAATTGATTTGATAAATGCAGAAATTCTGATGTGTGAAAGTGTGGGGGTTGACCCTATAAAGTGTGGTTGTGTGTTTCAAATGACGCATGGATTACCTTGCTTTCATGAACTTATAGGTTATCTAACTCCCACAGGGCAAATTCCAGTATGCACCGTTAACGAGTATTGGCAGCAGTTTGGCACAACACCTATTCGTGAATTTGGAAATGTAATTATAGACTCAGTGTTCGACGCCTTTATGAATAGGTTCAATGAGTCAAGTCTTGATCAAAAGTTGGTCATGAAGAGGAAGCTTATCGAGTTGACTTCTCCGGGTGACAGTGTCATGGTTGAACCAGTAGCACTTTTGGCTGGAAAGGGGTGACTGAAAAAGAAGAAGTTGGCTAACCATGAAAAGTCCACTAAAAGGGATCCCTCGGGTCATGAGTACGCCATGACACAAGAAGAAATGAAAGGAAATAGTAAGAAAGTGTCAGTAAAAAATGAAAAGGCGATAATTCGTAACAATAGATTGATGCGGCAGATTCCGTCTTGGATATGAGATTATGTTTACGACGTTTTTAACGTCCCAGGTGACGGTAACTATGGCTTCCGATGCATTGCCAAGTTCCTTTAGTATGATGACGAAAACGGTTGGAAACAAGTACGGAAAGAGCTACTGATGGAACTTGAGTGTAATGCAGCGTTGTGGCTTGCAATGTGGCACGAGGAAGGGGTAAAGTTTGTGAAGTATGCTTTGGTGATTCTAGAAAATTAGGTGCAAATTGATAGGGAAAGTTGGTTTATGAATCCCGACATGTTAGAGCTTGCAGCAACCCGTTACCAGTGCGTATTCATTTGTTATGGGAACCAAATCACGACTTGTTTTTCTTATGTTTACCCAGCCCCACATTTTGACTCTGGACGCGTATGTTTCATGGCACACTTGTATATCGTCCTGCACATGCAATCGAACCCACCATTGCCCCCAACAGTACCAACCTGGCCGTGTCAAATGTTTCCTTGGGCCCGCTTGTTGAAGAGTACTTTCGATGTCCAGCTCAGTATTTGTGCGACGATGTTGGACAAGTTTAATGAGAAGAATAAGAAGAGCGCGAATAAATCGACCAAGGTGGTGACCATAGACTAATGCACATTTTGTATATTGCTAACCATTTTATGAAAAGCTGTAATTGACGTAAACGAAATTCGAAGCATTGTTTTGTAAGACAAGTTACCGTATTTTTTTTGTCAACGGAAGATTTGTATGTTTCGAGAATTTGTTAATATATTATACGAAATTTCACTAATATTTCTTTGATATTTTGTTTATGTTTGATGCGAGAATGCGAACAGGGTTTCAGGTCTATTCGCAGTGGGCAATGCGACCAAACACACAAAAGCTCGCATTGGCCACGGCGGAAGGGTTTGGGTTTTTTCAAATTTTAATGTTTGCACTAGGGAATGCGAAAATATTGGTATAGTTCACAGCATGTACTGCACAGAATGTGGGAGTCATCGCAGCATAGTTTGCGCATAAATCAGAAACATTCGCATTCTGTGCTGCGAACAGTAAAAAAAATTGAAAAAAAAAATTTTGTTCGCAGCAGGCACTGCAACCATTTCTCAATAGTTCGCAGTACCCACTGCGAGGAAGCTAAAAAGTTTCGTAGCCCCTATTGCAACCAAACCTTGAATCTTCGCAGCAGGCTCTGTGATGAAATTTGGATCCTTCGCAGCACATACTGCGATCAAACTAAAGTTTTGCGCAGTGCCAATTGCGAACAGAGACAAAAAAATTTTAAATATTTTGTTCGCAGTCCCAAATGTGACTAAACATGATAGTTCACATTGTCATTTGCGAACAGTACAAATTCCTGCAAATTTTTTTTTTTTAAAATTTTGTTCTTAAACTTCTTCTTCTTCAATGCTTATTCTTCATATTCTTCTTCTTCTTCTTCTTCAATGCTTCTTCTTATTCTTTGGGTCTTCTTCTTATGCCTCTTCTTCTTTTTTTGATATTTTCTTCTGATATTTTCTTATGTTTCTCATTCTTATTCTTTCTCTTTTCTGATATTTTCTTTTGAAATTTTGTTTTGAAACTTGTTTTCTACTCATCATTCGAACGGGATAGAACAATCTCTCAATTCTCATATCCACCACCATGAATACATAGAATACTTGAATAGAACATAATTAAGTAACACGGTTTGAATAGAAAAATTAAGTTACAAGCTTTGAATAAAAATAAAGATATTTAGTTTGCAAAATTCCTCCACGACCATGAATACATAAAATCATTGAATAGAACATAAAAGCATCGAACAAAACAAATTTTTTATCGCCTCCGAACATAGAATCTTTGTTCATGCCTCGACTTGGTTCGGCGCTCATTTCCTCCACCGCCAACTTCACCACTGTCAACACTAGTGCGAACGTCAAGCTCTTCTTCCGCTTGATCCACGGTAACGAGCGTAAAAATTTCATCTAGCAAATCCCGTATTCAATTTTGTCGGCTAAGCAAAATTAATTTGTCGACATTCGCCCCTTCTTCAATGGAGGCGTTGATCAAGTCACAGGCATGACCAATAGCAATTTCCTGCAGTGAAACAATAGATGTTAGCATAAAATTTACGCCATGTAAATATTTTAAAATACATAAAGGTAAAATGTAAGTATTTACCCTCTTAATTGAAATAAACAAATGTCTTCTTAGGGGAAAACTTTTCCTCTTGTTCGGTGGTTGTACGAAGGGATGAGAAATGCGGTGAAACAAGTTCAAGTAATCCACCACACTGTCCCATGGCAGCTTCGCATGGGCACCTTGTTGGTTAGGTGGCACGACACTATAATGCCACATTCGAGCGAATGAAGCCAACACCTCATACCGGAAGAAGTAGTGTTTGCCGGATCGAACTATATTCTTCCTTTTGGCTTGGATTGGATGGACTGAGATGACTTTTACTTTTCCCATTTGTCTCATAACTATATCGGGGTGATAGGTTCGTCTATATCGAGGCACAATAGACATCCTGTAAACCATGTGATGGCATGAAGGGGAATGTTTATCTTGGACTCCACATAAGGGTCCCAAAGTACATGCGAATTATAATAATTGGGTTATTAATACGACACATACAAAAAATTTGCTTAAGTTAAAGATGCATTTTTACCTCTTCAGGAGACAAGTCATCGAGAAGCTCCCTAAGAGTGATGATTTGTTCGTCCAAAACCCCTATAAAGTGTGGGGGTTCTCACTTAGCTATGGTGGGGAGTCTAGCATCTCACGACTATTTTGCATTACCCCATAGTCTAAAGTGGTCATATATCCATACCTATAAAAGAAAACAACATAAACAAAGATTATGAAATTACTATATATAATTAAGGTAACTGCATTTTTTTTGTTTTCGAAACATACCTCCAAAATAGGCAGATATCTAACAATTTGCCTCGTTCCCTCTCTGGTGGCGCCGCCCAACTGACGAAACATGAGTGCCAATCCTACTATGCTCCATGCATACTTGTTTACATCATCCACCTCCATCAGCATCTTCAAATATTCAATTTGAACCCTTGTTCCACTTTTATTGGCAAATATAGTCATACCTAGAAAAAAAACAACAAGTAACCCCTACACACTTGTTGTTTCCTTTCAAGAGAATCAACGTCTGTGGCTAGTCTCCAACAGTGGTCCTAAATAAACCTCATTTCCACAGATTTCCTATGCTTCTTGCAATGGGCCTTTGCTTCTTTATTATCAATTCCCAAACCATCCACCAATAATGCAACACACTCATCTATCATCACTGTAATCGTCGTTCTAACCGACTTACCAAGAATCGACTTACCAAGAATCGGTAAATGAGTTATACGGTAGAATCGTCTAGGATGATGATCATCTCTCCAAAAGGTAGGTGGAAAGTGTTGGTCTCAGGATGCCAACGCTCCGCGAAAGTACAAATTATCGCATTGTCAGAACGTACCCTATGAATATTAACCAAGGGATACAAACCATTATTGTAAACCATTCTCTTTACATCCCTCAACTAATTTTCAAATCCCAATCGATGAAGTGCCTATATTGATGCCAACACCGCAATGCGTCTCGTTCCTAAATACAAGAAACGTATACATTAAGTAATTCAATGTCCAAATATATATAAATAACACGTTTATATAATTTAA
Organism: Berberis vulgaris; assembly: GCA_963556465.1. Taxonomy (NCBI): domain Eukaryota; kingdom Viridiplantae; phylum Streptophyta; class Magnoliopsida; order Ranunculales; family Berberidaceae; genus Berberis; species Berberis vulgaris. Next base: position 4,902,328 of record OY747126.1, on the reverse strand, counting down.
CCAACTAAAAATATTGACTTACCAACTCACCATCCCAAATGGCACGACAAATATGGCCATGGTAATCGACTAATGTAGAACAATCCACTGGACCAACGGGATAAGAATCTCGTCTGAATTATTCTCTTTCGTTACCCTTCTCTCCTGTTTCCTCTTCTTCCCCTGCTTCATCCTCTAGCTCCTCATGTTGATGTCCAACACCTGCACCATTCGAACCTCCTTGCCCTTGTGATTGGGTTTGACTTTGGGATACAACTACTCACCTGTATGCTTCATGATGATTTATTTGAACCCCCATTTGCTGCTCTCTCATCTCCCTCCTTACTTCTTTCTCCATATTTTGTTCATTTCTTAATTTTTTTTCGTTCCTCTACCATTTATTTGCCATTTTCCGCTCTCTGTTTTCTACCTCCATCATCCCCACCAACAGAAGACATGATAAACCTTCAAATAAAATGAAAAAAATACTTCAAGACAAATTTTTTTTTTACAATATTCTATTTATTTTAAAGCAATACTATAGTCAATTTGGATGTAAACAACAATATATCTCATTTTTCTACAATCTAAGGAGAAAAATACCAATTTTGAGCCTAAAAAAATATCAACATTATGTACTGAGACATTATTGCAGAAAAAAACAAAAAGAATTCTACTTTAAACATGGAAACAAATACAAAAGCAAACAATGGATGTTTCACAAACAAAAATCTTAAACCCAAAGAAAAACTTACTTACTGAAGAGTTTGAGTGCAAGAGAGAATCCTTTTGCAAGAGATTTTCAAACCAACCAAACCGTTTTTCAACTTTTAGGTTTTGGAGACTTTGAATTTCTTAAGGGTTTCGATTTTGAATGGGTTTTTGAGAGATTTTCGAGGGAGAAGAAAGAGATTTGCAAGGGATTTAAGTGTGAGAAGAGATTTGGAAGGATTTTGAATGTGGGAGAGGGATGAACCGTTATGGGAGAAAGAAAATTTCTCGGTTTGAATGGAGGGAGAGAGAAAAAAAAGTTGAAAATGAATGAGTTTTGGTTTATATAAGTGGTGTGAGAGAGTATGGTGGTGTGAGAAAGTAAGTAGGTGGTGTGAGAGAGTAGATTGGTGTGAGAGAGAGGATTTAATGGTGCGACGTAGTCATTGCCTTCTAAGAATTATTAACTTTATAAAGGATACATCTCTTAGCAAAAAAAATGGAATTATATGTAACACTTGAAAAAGGGATGTTGGAAATTTTGCAAAAATAAATAATATTAGTGCAAATATTATCATTAGAATTGAAAAGGTGAATGTGATATTTATGTTGAGAATATCAGTTTGACATGCTTAATTAAGAGGTGATAGATTTAAGAGCCTTGCTAGCTGTCGAGGAAACCAGCGAGGGGAGGGCGGTGGAGAGGGTGGGACCGTCCATCCCTCTCGGGATGTGCACACAAAAAATGATGACACACATCCCGAGGGGGATGGACGGTCCCACCCCCTCCACCGCCCTTCCCTCGCCCACTTCCTCGACATTTAGAATTTCTGTACATTTAAACATGGGAAATTCTACATGGTGAGGAAACGAGCGAGGGGAGGGAGGTGGAGGGGGGGGGGGGGACCCTTCACCCCCTCGGGATGTGTGCCATCATTTTTTGCACGCGCATTCCGAGGGGGGGCGAACGATCCCCCCCTCCACCTCCCTCCCCTCGCTCGTTTCCTCGCCATTTAGAATTTCTGTTTAAACATACAATAAGGTGGGAGTTATTTATGTGCAAAGAACTAGTTGACTTATAATAATTACTGATAAATCAATATACTTTATGAAAATAAAGGATACTCGAAGTAGCTGAGGTTAAGTCTTAATATAAGAGCCCTTCTAGGTAGCGAGGGAAAGAGCCATCCCTCACCCCCTAGAATTCCTGCTTAATATAAACATACAATAGGGTTAATAATGTTGCACATACGAGACATCACCATGACATGTAAGAATTTTCATGTGGTCACCTGGATTTTAGTTTTAAGTATTTATAAATACATGATTAAACACCAGGGAGAGCACTCTGAGAAAGACGAGGGTTGGGAAACACCATCAAGGAGACACACTTTCAAAGACACAGCCAGGACTGCACATACCCAGACCCAGCACCTAGTTGATGAGCACGATGTATCTGCGACTACTACTAATGCTTCTCTGAATGTTACAGCTGAGCATGATATGCACGGAGACTCCAATGGCAGGACAGTGCCAATGGAGACCACCAGGATGACAGAAACGTCTAACGGTACTAAGGAGAAAGATCCCAAGTTAAGCAATACCGCAGACACCAGAGACGAAAGAGAAAAACTTCACAATACTTCTAGTTCGCCTGCGATAGCTGCAGAGTCTGTCCGCGGGGATACAAATGCTCACAGTAGTCTATTTCGCAAGGGCATCAAGCATCCACAGACTCAAGCTAACATTAATAATCAGAGTTTGGTTGCTGTTGTTAAGGAGCAACACTTAAAAGAATTCAAGGATGATTGTAGGGATGCAGGTTACTCACCCAATGGGATTGAAACGCCGATTCAGGCTGTGGTTTCAGACGCTAAAGTAGACACAGAGCCAGGTCTGTCCACCCCCATATCTACCTCAGAGGAAAACCCAATGCAAGTAGTGGAGGTGCTTCGCGCAATCGCTGGTATACGAGGACTGAGGGAAGATCCAACAATGCTCATGGATTGCCTAACACCCCAAGCCGTTAAGGGTCTGCATTCAGCAATTGCAAATAGGCAAGGATGCATTGGTCGCTGAAATTCATACTTCACTTGAAGAGGCAGCAACAAAGGTGGGGCAACCCACTAGTGACGAAGAACGTGAGGTTACCACGATCCAGCCTTCCACGGCAAATGTTCCTCGAAGGTCCTCTCGAAGCAAGAAGAGAAATCCTAAATTCAGGTAACTGATGTTGATTCTACAAGTAGAATGCCACTGCTTATTAGCACCTTGTATGGATGCTAGATTAGTGCTAACATTCAATGGTTTTTATATCATGATTCAATGTGGATCGTATCCTTACGACGACTTCTCATACATCCTAAGGCCCACATTAGGTATAACTCACGTCATGCGAATGATTAAAGGATTGATTGGTACTTATGAGGAAGGAAAGTTCTGGCAGGTCTCTCATGCAACTACCTTAGTAGCAGAACATTTTGCAGGTTTACACCCCAACTTGGAGACGGTGATTCTAGAACTAATTAGGTTCTTTGTTGAAGATTTGAAGCAAGTTTATTGTCCTGTGGACGCTGTAACGAGTGAACGTATGAGTGATTGTAAACTTTATCATCCTCTTTTTTCTTTTCTAAGGTTCGGGGATCCTAAATAACCCCGCTCGCTTTCCAAAAAAAAAAAAAACATGATTAATTACTTTATCAAGGAATCCAATCATAATATAACTTTGATTCGCAATAGAACTAGTAAGTATTCTACTATTGTTATTATCCTACTTTCCCTCTATTCTATAAATACACAAGCTCATCAATCCTCAAGAGTGAGAGAGAGAGACAGATACGAGTTTTTCTCAATATTCAGGTTCGTGATTATTGGAATTGGATTTAGTATCGCGTTCTTCGGCAACAGATTGAATATGTCGTAACTGTTAGTGTTTCTAGTGTTTTGTAAAGCCATTTTTTAACCAAGCTTGAGGTATAATAAATCATAGTCTCTGATAGTCAAAATCAATGGGAACAATGGAAAATAACTCATAATCACAACACTACTTTGACAAAAGTAGAGTTAGGGAGGTGTGTCTCCATCATTGTTGTATTGTGGTGGTGTGTAAAAGAAATACAAAGTAAACCAAAAGCTCCTTTTTATATCCACAACCCCCACATGTATAAACCTCCGGGTGTCAAAAGCATCCATTCTTTGATTCTCCCTCTTAATTAGACCCACCCTTCCCTCCCTCCATCTCTAACACAATTTTTTCAACTGGCTCACACAGAACCTCTTGTTAGATCATCCATGGGAGATCTAATACAACCTGACCCATTCCCTGAAACTGCTCGTAAACACGATGCTGGTGCGGTCTTCGTGTTAGAATCTAAAGGTACTAAAATTTTCATTTCATCTTCCAATAGCCTTATTTGCTGCATGTTAATTCTCTTTTTGCGACTTTTATCTAATTTCGGTTTTGAATTTGATAAGGGCAATGGTGGCATGCTGGATTTCATCTTACAACTGCGATAGTAGGGCCTACAATACTGACGCTACCGTACGCCTTCAGGGGACTAGGATGGCTTCTGGGCTTCTTTTGCTTGACAATCATGGGTGTTGTCACCTTCTACTCATACTACCTCATGTCCAAGGTTCTTGATCACTGCGAAAAGGATGGCCGTCGACATATCAGATTCCGGGAACTCGCTGCAGATGTTTTTGGTAACTGAATTCTGACCCACAGTACTGTTTATCATTGTTTTTTGCTTTTTATGGGTAGGTATGTTGTTATTGTGGTTATCTCAACACTGGTTTTTTTTTTTTTTTGTTATCTATTTTTGGAAAAATTGGATCAATACTTTCACCAAGTTGTTATTCTTAGTTCACATAATGACACAATCTGGTGTATCTTGAATTAGGTTCCACATTCCAACTGCATTTGTGCTTTACTAAACGCGTTAAAATTAGTCAAACAGGTTGAGGCGTTTGAATCCGACTCTATAATTATTGTGGCTTGTCATGCCTAGAGCATTCATTACCTAATCTAAACGCGCTAATATTGTGTCATTATCAGTGTTCTAAAAATCGGCCTAGGCGGTCGCCTAGGCGCTAGAAGGTGGAAAACCGCCCAGATTAATGGCTGGGCGGGCAGTCTGGGCGGTTCTGGGCAGTCTAGGCGGGATCTAGGAGGCCTAGGCGGGATCTAGGCGGACTCTAGGCGGGGTCTAGACAGTCTAGGCGATTTTTTTTTTTTGAATTTTTTAAATTTTTAAATTTTTTTCTTTTTTAATAAAGCTGATTGTGTTCTTATTTTATTTTTCTTTCATATTTTTTAGAAATAAACTAGTTAATTGTTTTTTATTCAGTATATGTCTAAATGTAGCAAAGGATGATTACTTAATAGAATTCTCAAATGATCTGCCGGTACCAATTTTACTAATGTAGATTTTATCAAACATAACTGAGGTTATTCATGCAATTTGAAGAAAAATAAAAGAGTACACAAATTCAAATTTATATAAAGTACCCATCATGACCAACTTCAGTCATTTGAGTTTTAATAAATTTTGTTCACGATTGTTAATTTTTCATGTTTTTAAATTTTGCATATGTATATTGTCATTAAATTGGATGTAATTGATAAGGTATTATGCTTAACTTTTGTAAATTATTAAAATTATAATACAAAACCTAAGACCGCCTAGGCCCCTGGGCGCTGGGCACCTGCTCGCCGCCCGCCCAGCGCCTAGCGATTTTTAGAACACTGGTCATTATTAAAGCAAAAAATCTAGAGAGCCAGGACAGCGACATGCGTTCTCTGTCCGTGTGATTGTGTTCGATTGGGCCATTATGAACATTTTTAGGATGATAGATGTTATTAGGCCTAGCTCTTTAGAAAAGTTCTTATTAAAGTTGAATTTGAAGGCATACAACAATTCTAACCAGCCAGGTTTGTTGGCCACTTTTGGGCTAAGTCTTGGTTTTTTTTACAATTCTACTCATTTTATAGGTAGTATTTGTGGTTGTGTTTTAAAGAGAATGGGTAAAAAGTATAAAAAGACCAAAACTTTGCCCAAAAGTGGCCAGCAAACATGGCTGACTAGACTTATTCGAAGGCTTATGTATACACTTCAGGTAGACCAAAATGGTGCACTCGAAGGCTTATGTATATACTTTAGGTATACCGAAATGGTGCTAGGTAAGTCTGGCCAATCAGATTTGCTAGCCACTTTTGAGTCAAGTTTTGATTTTTTTTACACTTTTTATCCATTCTCTTTAAAACACAACCACAAACATCACCCATAGAATGGGTAGAATTGTAAAAAAGCCAAGACTTAGCCCAAAAGAGGCTAGCAAACCTGACTGACTAGAATTGTTAAACAGTAAATCTAGGCCGCTAGGAAATAAAGTCATTTTTTAGTCAAGTTTGAGCTTTTTTACACTTTACCCATTATCTTTAAAACATAATCTCAAACATCATTTATAAAAGGGATTGATGTGTAAAAAGTCCAATACCTGGCCAAAAAATAGTTGTATTCCTGGCTGCCTAGAATCGTTGATTGTTAAAAGAGTTTTGTTAGATAGCCAGGCCGACAACGCCAGGCTCGTGTCAGACCAGCTCATCACAATCCATCATTCTAGAGATGTTGAAAATGGGTCGATCTCTAGGATGATGAATGATGATGGGCCCACGTCCTGACGGTGTCGGCATGGTTCTCTAGATTTAGGGTAGTTAAAATGGTGCTAGTTTTGCACATATTTAAGTCGAAAATTATAGGGGTCGAGGGAGGGAGCGAGGGATGCCATCCTCCTCGAGATAAGTGACAGTGTGCATCTCCAAAGCAATGCACTAATCCCGAGGAGGGGCTCAACAATATATGGTAGTTATCGATACCAATTAGTGGTTCAATGTCCTATCCACTTGTCACTTATACAGTTTTTTTTGCCATATGTCAACCTTATAGAGCCTGTTCGGTACGCAATACTATGTACTTTAATCGATTAATCAGTTCATTTAAGAAAGGCTTAACAGAGGTGCAGGCTGTATTAAATAGGTTAAATGAATATGCCTTGCAGAGGCAAGTCTCTTCAGAAAATGACTTCTACACATTACTTAACTTCTTTAGATAGAGCTCTAATTGAAAATGAAAAAAAAAAAAATCCCTTTGAGCAAGTCTAGGCAGTCACTTTCATTCTGGGCCCGGCTGTTTTTACAAGTTTACCTCTTTGTTGTGAATTTGTGTTTTAAAGAGAAGGGGTAAAATTGTAAAACAATCAGATCTGGCATGAAACTAGTTGCCTAGTACTGGAGCTTCATTTTGCTCTACAAATAAAAAGATTAACGACTAATATTACTTCATTTTGATTATGTAGGGTCTGGCGGGATGTTTTATTTTGTGATTTTCATTCAAACTGCGATCAATACTGGAGTTGGAATTGGTGCTATATTGCTTGCAGCAGAATGTCTCCAGGTACAACCCCTCTCATAATCCATCAGCACCCCCTAATTGTAATGGTTGCGGCTTAATTTAGTTAGACGTCTGACTTTCTTGAAAAAGAAAAAATAGAGAACAAACAAACAAACAAATAAACGTATACTATATTAACCATGGTATGCAAATGTATCTGATAGCTCGCCTAAGATCTCAAGGGCTGACTTTGGCAAGTGGAGAGTAAAAAAATTGTATGTGGCCTCACTTAGTTGGTCCATAATATAACGCTTGACTTTGAGATTAATGGATTGTGACTTCCAATGTGTGATAACATTGTTATTTTCTCCATTAATTTCATGCATTCTGGCCTTTTGACAGATGCAGTCTTTGTTAAATCCAAAGACTACTAAGTCTCTGATCTCTTCATTTGATTGTTAATGACTCAGACTCAAGGTTCTGTCCACACTCCTAATACTCTTATTGTATTAACCACAAGATGTGTGGGATGAGATCATGAAGGGAAGGATACCATAGAGAATAGTTGTGTACAGCCCCCACATGGCGAGGGGTTTAATTTTCGTTGGTCCCGCTCTTGATATTCATAAGTTGGGCCTTGTCTCAGAGTTGAAACTTTTGAAATTGATTATGAAGAAACCTAGAAAGAAAATTTGTTCGTAGATGGCCCTTACAAGAACTAGTTGACATATTGTGATGGTTGATCAATTGAGTGGTTAAGTTCATTCGAATTCTTTGACAAAGATGTAGAAAAATTATATATTACATTGTTTTTATCTCTTTGTTGCCCTTCAAACCTAACTCCTCAAATGTCTACCTACGTGGCAAAGATCTAACCCTAAGATATGGAATATGAGCTAACTATCTATTTTCGTCATCTACAATTTGTTTTTAGGAGCAAAAGTTCTCCTAATTGCCTCCATAGGCCAAAAGGTAACCCTCCCTCGAGTCTCAAAGACCCTTGAGACTCGGGGTAAACGTGTGATAATTGAAGTGAGGAGAGATCAAAATTGTCCAACAATGATGTTCTAAACTTGCTAAGAATACTGAAATGGTATCTATCAATTGAATGGTTATTTGCTTCTGAAATGAAGGTTAAACATAAAAAAAACTGAAAATATATACAAAATAGTTTCATTTGTTGGTATTAATATATTGTTTCTGAACTTCTGATGATGGGCTAGATCATGTATACGAGTCTCGCACCAAATGGACCTTTGAAATTGTATATGTTCATAGCAATGGTTACCGCCGTGATGATTGTTCTCTCTCAACTTCCGTCTTTCCACTCTCTCAGACACATCAACCTTGCCTCACTTCTTCTAAGCTTGGGATACACTTCTCTGGTTGTTGGTGCCTGCATTCATGCAGGTACGATGTAAAAGTATGTCCTCATTTTAATATTAATGCATTTGTGTGTGTTTAACTACCATTTTTATGGCTTCAATGCACTTTGATGCATAGTTCAAGACTATTTTTACATGTACATGCACGTGCTTAATTAGTGTACTATGTCAACGAACATTGAATTAGTGTCTTTTCCTGTAGGAAAATTCTAAATGGCGAGGAAATGGGCGAGGGGGTGAGTGTGACCGCTCATCCCCCTCGAGATGTGTGCCTGTGCCCTCGAGATGCACAGCCGCACGAATCTTGAGGGGGACGAGTGGTAATACCCACCCCCCTCGCCCTTTCCTCGACTGCTAGAAGGGCTCTTTCCTGTAATCAAGATTCTTATGACGTTTTTTTCTTGCAGGGTACTCCAAACTAGCTCCTGCAAAGGACTACTCTTTGGACCCTAAAAGCACCACCAGAGCATTTGATGCATTTACTTCCATCTCCATCTTGGCTGCCATTTTCGGCAATGGAATACTACCCGAGATACAAGTAATTTCATTTTGCAAACGAGCATAATATTATCCATAGCAATACAGACTAATATGCTAAGCCGTGATTCTGTTGATTGGACATGATTTGAATTGAAACTTGTGATGAATACAGGCTACTCTGGCTCCACCAGCAACTGGAAAAATGGTGAAAGGGTTATTTATGTGTTACTCCGTTATATTCTGTACCTTCTACACAGCAGCAGTGTCTGGATATTGGGCGTTTGGGAACAAAGCGAATTCGAACATTTTGAAGAGTTTAATGCCTGATGATGAACCTTCATTAGCTCCGACTTGGTTACTTGGTCTTGCAGTCATCTTTGTTCTCCTTCAACTCTTCGCCATTGGACTGGTAATCCTACTCACTGCCTAGCTTGTACTTCTGTAAAATGTAATGATCAACCTTGCTCGGCATATAGTCGCAGGGGTGTTTGTTTTTGCACCTTAATCAAGTTAGAGGTCTGATACTTGAAAAACATGCCATTCACACAAAATCCAGACCTCTAATTGGATTGGAAAAGGCGAAAACAAACACCCCGTAAGTCCGAAAGAAATACCAATATATGATAGTATTTTCCTATGTGATATCTAGTTTTCTCACCATTTTTAGTCGCTCCTTAGGTTTATTCACAAGTCGCTTATGAGATAATGGAAAAGCAATCAGCCGATACAAATCAAGGGATGTTCTCCAAGAGAAATTTGATTCCTAGAATAGTACTAAGGTCTTTGTACATGGTCTTTTGTGGATTCTTCGCAGCAATGCTACCGTTCTTTGGTGACATCAATGGTGTAGTAGGGGCTATTGGCTTCATTCCTCTGGATTTCATCCTCCCAATGTTGATGTATAACATGACCTACAAACCTTCAAGAACATCCATCACCTACTTGATCAACATGTCTATCATTGTCGTCTTCACTGGTGCAGGCCTCATGGGTAGCTTCTCATCTATAAGGAAATTAGTTCTTGATGCAAAAGAGTTCAAGCTTTTTAGTAGCGATGTTGTTGGTTAGTTTTGTTTATGGAATTTGGCTAACATGTATGTGAGACTAATAGGGTGTAACTTTTGTGGATGAAACACCTGGTTTTACACAAAGAATACAAAACCACGGTATTGCCATGGGGACTTCTATCATCATTCGCATAATTTGTATCTATGTAGTAGTAGCTTTCCGAAACATTTTTAGCCCACACTTTATTCACATTTATAAAACTTTGACAAACTCCATTTATATGAATTGATGTAGTCGATTTTCGCTATCTGCTTTGACCTTAACATGCTGACTTGCACAAGGAAGCACGCGAGCCACGAACCATCGTTGTGGTGGCCGATGGCACTCCGATGCTAAAGTCAGACATGAATCTGAGGAAGGCGTAATGTTGTAAACAAAGAATTTGTAGTGTACCTTCGCTTACCAAACTCATGTCTTATTTATAGTGCTGGATTCCTGGTTTCACCAGACCATCGGTGGTGTAGTTTAGGGAAGAAGATTTTCGTGGAGATCATTATCTAATTAGGAGTTGTGCTATGAAGGGAGGTTTCCCTGTTAAACTTGTGCTTCTAGATACGCGGGAGATAGTTCCCAATCAAAGTGTTGTCCATAGATAGAAGTTTTCGTATACGACGTATACTCTCGAATTTGCTTCCTAGTTGGAAGCAAAATGTTGTTGTCTTGCCTATCCGAAGTTGATATCAAATATACTTGCCTTAGTAGGGCTTAAGTGTATTGGGGATAGTTGTGAGACGTGTGGGTTTAGCAGGCTATAGTAATTTGGGTCCGTCTGTGGGACTGCATCGTGCAGGCTTGAAACTGCTTGGGCCGGATCAGTGCTGGGCTGATGCTTGGGCCTGTTATTTTTCGAGATCATCATGACACGTGTACGGTATAAAAGAGAGGTCGTTTTGGTGTATCATCAGCTACCCCTCCCTCTGAGTTAGTGGGCCATCGCATCGGTTCACTAAGTCACTTCTTAAAAACATATGCCGCTCGTGATGATTGAGTTTGAAACGTTGTTGGAGCCGCGCACTTCATTAATTAAGCGTGCTTCGGTTCAGTGGAGAAGAGGCGGGAAACCAATCTCTATTTAGATCTTTGTTTTTTGCAGAGATTGACTCTTCCAATTTTTTGCCTTTAGAGATTTTGCTCTGTTCGTTTTTTGATTGAAAGTTTGTTCACCTTTATCATGGCTCGCCAAAACCATCTTGATGATGAGCTTCTAGCCAAGGCCTCCAGTTCTTTGAATATAGGTCAGTTTCTGAATTGGGCCTCGTTGAAATTTGAAAGACATTCGAGGTTCCTGAGGACCTACCATTCTATACTCTGAATGATGATCAAACGCCGATGTTTCTTCCGGAAGGTTCGTCTGTTTGTACCACGGGATACTTCAAACTGGAGTCCGCTTTCTTGTTCTTGACGAGATCTAGGGCTTTTTGGATTTCCTTGAAATCCTTTCTGCCTAGTTGGTACCCAATGGGTACAGGATTATCCTTCTTATTTTGATCTGAGCGAAGGATGCTGGCACCCACGTGACTCCGTGGTGATCCTGTTACTGACTTCTCCTTGGTTGACCAATCACGCCATTTGCAAGATGACGTCATAGGCTTGTTTCGAGAAGTTGCCAGATGACTTCAAGTTTTGGCAGAAATACTGCTTCTTGGCTCATTCGGATTCGAAGTACTTCAAGTTCAAGGGTCGTCCGCTTGAGCGATAGTTCAAGCCACTTCGTAAGTATAGCTTCACCCTTGATTTCGTTGCGTCGATTGTATGCTATCATCGCATGTGTTATTTTGTAGGGAGGTTCCCTAATACTCCTCTTTCTCCTAAAGTGTAAATATACCTAAATAAAAAAATATAAAACAATTAAAGGAAAATTAAATGAATAACAAAGTGTAAATATAACTCCAAAATAAAAAAATATCCAGATATTTGCTTGGTACCACCTCTACTAGCACAACCCAATCGACAATACAAGAACACCAAAGTTCCTACCCCCAAGCAAAATTTTCAATATCATCCCCCTTTGATAGCAACTTCAAATATTCAGTCATAACCTTGGTTCCATTCTTTTCGGCAAAGATAGTTATGCCTAAGAGAAATAACAAGTTACCCCTACCTTAGAATTAGTTTTGGTTTGGTTTGGTTCGGTTTAGAGTAATTTGAAACTGATATGGTCGGTGGGTTCAGTTTTATGTCGATTTTAGAAACATTTTAGGTTGTTGGTTTACATAAATTTGAAACCGGTATGATCGGTTTGAAAAAATTTGGACACCGATAATAATCAGTTTGGTTTTTCAGTTTAGGCGAAAAACCAACCCGTGGTTCGGTTTTCAACCCTAGGCAATAATTTTGTTCTAAAAAAAAAGTTGAAGGGACTGTAAAAGATAAAGAGGTTGTTGGTAGGCTCAAGGGCAGCCACCTCTTCATAGAAGGTAGGCATTCAGGCATCCAGCAGCCTCATAAAACTAATTCTGCATCTTTCCTCCCAACAATATGGACTATACAGAAACTACAAAAGATTACCAATTCAATAAAGATACAAATGATTTTTAGTTTAATAACAACTTGTCGACTCAGGATTGAAATACTACGTCTTTAAGTCTCAAATTCATCCCTTTCTCCAACTTTGACCACATCCATCTAATATTGAATTTGGTTTTTAATCATGTTTTAGTACAAGTGGGTATTATCAACTATTGAAGGTGTGCTAAATCCTGCGATTTTCATAATCTATATATAGTGTTTAGGCTAACAAGAATAAACATCAGCAAAATTCAAACGCAAGAAGACTACTTGTGCTTAGTGCATTGTGAGAAACATCATATCATAGAGAAAATGAAGAAGGAATTTTGTTTGATTTTGTTCTTTAGTTTTCTCATTTTCTGCAATGGACTGAAGAGGGAGCTAGTGAATGAAACGGAAGTTCATGGTGCTTCTGCAGATGACATTTGGGCTGTCTATGGCTCACCCGATCTCCCAAGGCTCATTGTAGAATTGCTCCCAACTGTCTTTGAGAGCATACAAATTCTTGAAGGCGATGGAGACCTTAATACTGTCATTAATGTTACATTTTCCCCAGGTAAAAATCACGCCTCTAATTTTTTCAATTTTACATTGTGGAACTCTATTTCCTTTTTGGTTATCTAATAACCGATTTTTGCTGTGGTTGTTCCAGGGTCTGTACCAATTCATCAAATCGAGAAATTTATAACCATGGATCATGTCAACCGTATAAAAGATGTACAAAGTATCGGTGATGGATATTTGGCCCTAGGATGCACTTTTTACCTGGAGAGCTTCCATATCCTTGAGAAAAGTCCAACTTCATGCATCATCAGATCAACTATCCGGTATGAAGTACCAGATGAGTTAGCAGCCCAAGTTGAGCCATTTATCATGATTGAATCCCTTATTGGCATGGCTAATGCCATCACCACATATGCTCTACAAAATGGTGGCCGTCTAACCAACGCATAAATGTTATACGACACAACCCTACGTTTGAATAAGTAGCTTTCTAGTTCTAACTCATTTTCTTAGGACTAGAGGCGGGATTCTTATTATTTCGATTTATTTTGTTTTGTATTCTTGTATAAATTGGTTGTCCCATGCACCTATGGATCTATGCAAAAAATTTATTTATGTACTCTATAATAAATGACGATGTCAATTGTTTGAAGGGTATGTTTCTTCACAGGGATAAATGTGTTTGGTTGTTGATTTAACTGTTACTTAAGCCAGTCGAATATATGAAATTTTGGTTGAACACTATGCCACCTGTTCTTTAAATATCAGTTTGCCAGGCATGTTTGGTTTCTTCTCACTTGGCATCTGGATAAGACTGCAAGACCAGTTAAAGGCGAGTTCATGATAGATTTGGTAGCAATATGTGAAGGCGTCTGGCAGGAAAGAAATATCACCAACAGTCGACTAACTAATAACATAAAATGGTGCCATTGGTCACTATAAACATTCTCTTAATCAGTGACGAAGCCAGGATTTTTGTTGAGAGGAACGGAGTGATATCATAATTAATTAAATATAATATAAAAATTAGTTAATTTAACGTGATTTTTTTTAAATACAGCAAAAAGGGAAGTACAACAAAGACAATCATTGAAGATGATTACTATTAGAGTAATGCTACAGTGCCCGGTGCACTGTAGCACCGTAGATATGCATCGAGATAAGCGACAACTCCTATCTCGATGAATATCTACGGTGCTACAGTGCACCGGGCACTGTAGAATTTTCCTTACTATTATATTCATTGAAGATTATTACTACTTCTAGAAACACAACACAAGAGAAGAGTTTGAATCGTTGATTACTATTACATGAAGAAAAGGAAGAGGGGATTGGGTTGCTTACGACTTTTTTGTGGAGATAACCAACACAGTGATTAATGAAGACACCTGATACCTAGAAGAAGAAGAATAAGGTGTTTTGGACCCTACTGGATCTTGTGAAGATGAACTCAAATAACTCAATAGTTATAGATCTTCGAAGATGATGAAATATGGGGGTTTCCCTCATCTTATCCAATCGATGGAGTGTGAAGAAGAAACTGTGGATTTTGGTTTATTGGAGAGATTTGAGGGATTTAACCTCTATCTCTAACTCTAAAAGTAGAGTTTGGATTTGATATATACATGATTTGAAGGATGAAGTCCTAATTGAAGTGAAAAGTGAGAATAGAAGGCCAAAGGTGTGATGGCTCAGTGGTTGAGCAGTGGCGGATGGTATCACTAGGCCACATGATCGAACCCAGCTGGCGACATCTGAGGTGGGAAGGGTTAAGGGATAAAAAAAAGGGGGGGGGGGGGGGGGGGGGGAGAGGGTGCAAATAAAAAAATTAATTGAAAGACAAATAAAAAAATAATTTCTCAAAAATCAGTGGAGGCACTTGCCCCCACGTGATTTCATGCCTGCTCTCAATATTTGAAAAGATGCAAGTCATGAAACTTTGGTTTGGATATAAAAAAATTCATAACCCTAGCCCATTCTATCTTTCAGCTGAGATCTATTAATTATTTGATTCCGTTTAGTGAGAGATAACATGAAATAGACCTCTAGAAGCTATAAGAAAGGTATCATGAGCAATTGCAATAATGAGGTTCATTGATATTCCTCATATAATAGATGCTATCATACACAATTCGATGGAATCATTTGATCTTAATGGAGATCATCTATAAGAATCGATCATGGTCATATGATGTGTGGTGCCAGAGTCAAAAATATAAAAAATATAAAAAAATATAAAATTAATAGTGGATAGTTGTTGAATAAAAAAAAAAAAAAAATCAACATTCAAAAATGTTTAAAGTTGAATAAATAGTAAAAGATCTTTAATACCCATAAAGTTGAAATAAAACTAACTTGTTTTTAAAATAAATGGGAGTCCAAATTGTTCAAAAAAGAGGTAGTTACTCTAAAAGGGTCTTAGCCTTATAAATAGTATAGATTATTATTATTGTTGTTGTTATTAATTTATTTTTGTTTTATTGAAAAATTTCACTTACCTCCCTGTTAGTGATCCTCAAGCAGGACTCACACTTCAAACGCTAGTTATTCAAATGGATCAACTTAAATCAAGATTTTGCATTTCTTTGGAGGTAGCGACTATTTTACACCACCATATGTACTGTCTCACACCATCATGTACTTTTTTTTTTCATTTTTTCCTACTAACCCACACCACCCAAAAAGCTGTTTTTGAAAAAACAGTAAAATAAAAATTGGGTAATTTTTGACCAATTTAAACCTTCAATTAAGACTGATTCTCAAGCTCATCAAAACACAAAAATTTTAGTACTCTGAATTATCTAATAAACACAATTTGAATAACTTGAAAATATTTTAAAATGAGCAAGTTATGATCATTTTACTAAAGTTGCGCAAAGTTTGTTTTCACCCATTCGCATTGAGCAATGCAAGGATTGGTCTCAACCTCTCTTAGACCCATGCGGATTTGAGACTTCAATTTGCATAGATCTGGGTGAATTAGTTGAGACTAATCTCGCATTGCCTAATGCGAATGGGTGAAAACATACTCTTTTTTTCTGGACAAATTTGAGTGACTTTAGTAAAATGGCCATAACTTTCTCATTCAAAACATTTTCAAGTGATTCAAATTCTGTTTATTAGATAAATCAGAGTACTACAATTTTTATGAGGTTGAGAATGGCTCTCGATCAAACATATAATTTGGCCGAAAGTCAGGGGGACTACCCCATTTTTACTGCGAGATGGATTTGTGCAACATTAGTAAAATGACCATAACTTGCTCATTTCAAAATATTTTCAAGTGATTCAAATTGTGTTTATTAAATAACTCAGAGTACTACAATTTTCGTGTGTTGATGAGCTTGAGAATTGGTCTTGATGAAGCATATAAGTTGGCCGAAAGTCAGGGACACTACCCCGTTTAATTGAAAGACAAATTTGCGTGACTTTAGTAAAATGAACAAAACTTGTTCATTTAAAAATATTTTCAAGTGATTTAAATTGTATTTATTAGATAACATAGAGTATTACAATTTTGTGTTTTGATGAGTTTGAGAATCGATCTCAATCAAGCATATAAGTTGAACCAAAGTCATGGATATTACCCTTTATTTAGAGGGTGAGAGAGGTGATGGTGTTTGATGGAGAAAAAAATTGAGAAATGTGGTGGTGGCCAGAGAGAGAGAAGTGGCGGTGGTAGTGTCTGATGGAGAAGAGAGGGAGGGAAGAGAAGAATGGAAGAGAAAAAGAAGGAAGAAAAAAAGATGAAAAGTGGCGACGAGAGATAAAATTTAAAATTTTGAGTTTTTAGTGGTGGTATGGAAGAGAAGTGGTGGTGTGGGAGAGAAAAAGTTACTATGATGGTGTAAAACAGTCGTTGCCTTCTTTGGACTCAAATGCCACGCCAGTACTCCAAAATGGACTGTTAGTAACATCAATTATCTTTTTTTTTTTTTTTTTTTTTTTTTTAATTTTTAATTTTTAATTTTTAATTTTAATTTTAATTTTTAATTTTTAATTTTTAATTTTTAATTTTTAATTTTTAATTTAAATCTTTGTCCTATTAGAATGCATGTATCTTATAGATATGTGACAAATTCAAGTGGTAAGTTAATGGGTTTTTAGTTTGATACTAATTAATTTATACCTATAAGAGTTTGGCCTTCATTTTGAAAATTAATTGAGTCTAACACTCATTTTTTGACGGAATCGTTAAGTTCACGTGATTGACCGGTCAAAACTATTTTTTGAACCATTTCGCCTTAAAATCCAAAATTGCCCCACTCCTCATTTTTTCTCTTCTTTCTCCCTGCAACTCTTCTTCTCTTCCAACAGAAACCCCACCCCAAATCAACACCCCTTGCCATCACCATCACCTCCACAGCCGGAACCCCCTGGTTTCTTTCTCCATCAAATGTGAAAATTTTGTCTCACTGTCCATAATCTAGACCAGAGTAGGCTGCCCCAACAATTTCATATACATTGTCTTGAACCCATATGTTTCACCAAATAAAACGAACTTAATTATTTCACACAAAAATATGCCAAAAAGTTTAAAACAAGAAATTGGGGTGGATCTCCGGCGAAAACCCACATTATAAGAATGGTTTTTGCCTTTCCCCTTTATTGGCCAACTCTCTTTCCATTCTCAACTGAGAAGTAAACTAAATGGTCATATCCACCTTTTCATATAAATCCATGAACATTCTGCAAATGGGTGGGTGACACTCACTCATTCAGGCCATTTCACTACTTTCTATCAAACAGTCAAAACATACAAGGGGAGTAGTGGAAGCAAGATAGAGGACTTTTTTTTTTGTTTCAACTTACAACCTACCTTGAGAGTCCCAATCGGTTATTCTAATTGAGTTGGGGGTTGGTTTCGCCTTACATTCCTTCCAAATGTGGTCTTTTTTATTTTGAAATCCAATGCATGGACGGACGGTAGAAACCGTATGTAGTGGTTGATGATAGTGACGAAGATGTAGTGGATGTGGATGAAGATGAATCCAACAAGGAAGTCGTGCCTGGTCGAAGAAACATCTGGCAATGTGGGGTTCCGGCTGTGGAGGTGGTGGCAATGGGATTGTGATTTGGGGGTAGGGTTCTTATTGGAAGAGAAAAAGAATTGCAGGGAGCAAGAAGAGTTGCATAGAGAAAGAAGAGAGAAGAAACCAGGGGGTGGGACAATTTTGGGTTTTAGGGTAAAATGGTCCAAAAGTTAGTCTTTACCAGTAAATCATGTGGACTTAACGATTTTGTCAGAAAATGAGTATTAGACTCAATTAGTTTTTAAAATAAAGGCCAAACTCTAATAGGTATAAACTAATAAGTGTCAAACTAAAAAAAAAAAAAAAAACCCTAAGTTAATTATTAGACGAGGAAATTTAATTTATGTCAAGTACTACATGTTATCTTTCAATTGAATATGAAGCCTAAACCTCATTATCACCCTCATCATTTTCATGTCTCTTTCACTTTTCATTGAGCAATCCATTTCAATCCCTCCTTTTTCCAGTCTCAATTGGGAACTAAGAGCAACACCAGTAGATAGGTTAAAAGATGCCCTGCAATATATAAAAATGGTTTTGACAGCCCCGACATCCAACATTATTAGTATAAAATTTTGAGTTATTTTTTCATTTGATCTTGAGCACCATTTCAGCTTGTGCCCTACAATGATTTTATATATCGATAGTCAGTGATTTGAATACTAGTTTGGAACCTACTGGTATGAGTGTCTAGCCACTATAAAATATTAGGAGTGGAAGCGCAATACGTGTGCGTAAATAGTAGAGGTTAAGATTATAAAGAGGTAGGAAGAAGGGGGGGGGGGGGGGGGGGGGTGGTTGTGAAACAAAGAAAGAGGAAGGTGGGGGAAGGAGGAAGAAGAGGGCCGACGGCGGTTGAGAAGAGGAGGCGAACAAAGAAGGAGGGAGACGATAAGGATATGATGTGCATTATTTAATTTGGGCAAGGGCAAAATTGAAAATTGAAAATCAGGTTGAAAATATACACATTTTACTGCTCATTAATCAATTTTTAAGATGGGTTGGTTTTGATTATAAAAATATGAAGTGTAGCGGACAAAATGGAAAATTAAAAGGTTAGATGTTTGGGCTTTTTATTGGAGGACTTAAAATAAATTATGTTAGGGGCTTAAGTATAATTAATGAATGTTTACAGGGGCTGACTTTGATTGAAAATAAAAAAGGAGATGTTTGGGTCTTTTTATAATTTATAGATAATTTGAGGGCTTTAAATAAATTATGTTAGGGCTTTGGGTGTAATTAATAAATATTTAAAGGCTTTGGTTTAAATATAAATAACATGAGTTTGGGAGGACGAAATAAAAATTATTATTGAAATTCTAAACATTTACGGGCCTATGTATAGTTTATAAATAATTAGGGGCTCTTGAAAGAAGGGGAAGGGACATGGCGGTGGATGGTGGTGAGTCGTAGATCTTGAAAAATAGGGGGGAGGTGGAGGAAGATGGTGGTGCTGGTGGTTTCAGCTTGTAAGGGGAGGCGGTGGTGGGTGAACTTTCAAACAGAGAAAGAAATTTAGTTGTGGGAGGTCGGAGGTGATGGAGATAGGGTTGATTTGGCCGAGAGGTGACGGTGGAAGAGGGGAAGGGGAGGGTTCCGGTGTTGGTGGCGACAAAGTGCGATCAAGGTAAGGGAGGGAGAGTACGGAGATACGAAGGGAATTATTTAATTTGGACGAGGATAAAATGGGAAACTAAAGTTGGAGTCGAAGACATACATAATTTACTGTTCATTTGAGGAAATGGTATTCGGTGGAGTCATTTAAAAAAAATTACATGTAAAATATATTTAAGAAAAATGTAATTTTGTTTCTATGATATCATGTCCTCTAGCCAATGGTGTTATGGTCGAGTGGTTAGGGCTGTGTGGGTTTATTCACCACCTCATAGGTTCGAGACCCGCCGGTGGCATGGTTACTTTTTTATGGTGTTGATCTATAGGTCGCACCTTGTTGATAGGTTATGAGATCCTATAAAAACTCAGCTCGCTTTCCAAAAAAAAAAAAAAAAGATATCATGTCCTCTAATGTATTTTTGTTTCTATGATATCAATTGAATGGTTATTTGCTTATTCTGAAATGAAGGTTAAACTTCGAAAACACTGAAAATATATACAAAATATTTTCATTTGTTGGTATTAATATATTGTTTCTGACCTTTTGATGATGGGCTAGATTATGTATACGAGTCTTGCACCAAATGGATCTTTGAAATTGTATATGTTCATAGCAATGGTTACCACAGTGATGATTGTTCCATCTCAACTTCCGTCTTTCCACTCTCTTAGACACATCAACCTTGCCTCACTTCTTCTATGCTTGGGATACACTCCTCTGGTTGTTGGTGCCTGCATTCATGCAGGTACGATGTAAAAGTATGTCCTCATTTTAATATTAATGCATTTGTGTGTGTTTAACTACCATTTTTATGGCTTCAATGCACTTTGATGCATAGTTAAACACTATTTTTACATGTACATGCACGTGCTTAATTAGTGTACTATGTGAACGAACATTGAATTAGTTTCTTTTCCTGTAGGAAAATTCTAAATGGCGAGGAAATGGGCGAGGAAACGGGGGAGGGGGTGAATGTGACCGCTCATCCCCCTTGAGATGCGCGCCTGTGACCTCGAGATGCACAGCCTCGCGAATTTTGAGGGGGATGAGTGGTAATACCCACCCCCTCGCCCCTTTCCTCGACGGCTAGAAGGGCTCTTTCCTGTAATCAAGATTCTTATGACGTTTTTTTCTTGCAGGGTACTCCAAACTAGCTCCTGCAAAGGACTACTCTTTGGACCCTAAAAGCACCACCAGAGCCTTTGATGCATTTACTTCCATCTCCATCTTGGCTGCCATTTTTGGCAATCGAATACTACCTGACATACATGTAATTTCATTTTGCAAACGAGCATAATATTATCCATAGCAATACAGACTAATATGCTAAGCCGTGATTCTGTTGATTGGACATGATTTGAATTGAAACTTGTGATGAATACAGGCTACTCTGGCTCCACCAGCAACTGGAAAAATGGTGAAAGGGTTATTTATGTGTTACTCCGTTATATTCTGTACCTTCTACACAGCAGCAGTGTCTGGATATTGGGCGTTTGGGAACAAAGCGAATTCGAACATTTTGAAGAGTTTAATGCCTGATGATGAACCTTCATTAGCTCCGACCTTGCTACTTGGTCTTGCAGTCATCTTTGTTCTCCTTCAACTCTTCGCCATTTGACTGGTAATACTACTCACTGCCTAGCTCGTACTTCTGTTAAATGTAATGATCGACCTTGCTCGGCATTTAGTCTCAGGGGTGTTTGTTTTTGCACCTTAATCAAGTTAGAGCTCTGATACTTGAAAAACATGCCATTTATACAAAATCCAGACCTTTAATTGGATTGGAAAAGGCGAAAACAAACACCTCTTGAGTCCCAAAGAAATACCAATATATGATAGTATGTGCCTATGTGATATCTAGTTTTCTTACCATTTTTAGTCGCTCCTTAGGTTTATTCACAAGTCGCTTATGAGATAATGGAAAAGCAGTCAGCCGATACAAATCAAGGGATGTTCTCCAAGAGAAATTTGATTCCTAGAATAGTACTAAGGTCTTGTACATGGTCTTTTGTGGATTCTTCGCAGCAATGCTACCGTTCTTTGGTGACATCAATGGTGTTGTAGGGGCTATTGGCTTCATCCCTCTGGATTTCATCCTCCCAATGTTGATGTATAACATGACCTACAAACCTTCAAGAACATCCATCACCTACTTGATCAACATGTCTATCATTGTCGTATTCACTGGTGCAGGCCTCATGGGTAGCTTCTCATCTATAAGGAAATTAGTTCTTGATGCAAAAGAGTTCAAGCTTTTTAGTAGCGATGTTGTTGGTTAGTTTTGTTTAGGGAATTTGGCTAACATGTATGTGAGACTAATAGGGTGTAACTTTTGTAGATAAAACACTTGGTTTTACACAAAGAATACGAAACCACGGTATTACCATGGGGACTTCTATCATCAATCGCATAATTTGTATCAATGTAGTAGTAGCTTACCGAAACATTTTTAGCTCACACTCTATTCACATATATAAAAATTTGATAAACTTCATTTATATGAACTGATGTTGTCGATTTTCGCTCCCAGCTTTGACCTTGACTTGCTAATCTACTGACTTGCACAAGGAACGCACGCGAGCCACGAACCATCGTTGTGGTGACCGATGACACTCCGATGTTAAAGTCAGACATAGATCTGAGGAAGGTGTAATGTTGTAAACAAGGAATTTGTAGTATACCTTAGCTTATCAAACTCATGTCTTATTTATAGTGCTGGAGTCCTGGTTCGACCATTCTATCGGTGACGTAGTTTAGGGAATAAGATATTCGTGGAAATCATTATCTAATTAGGAGTTGTGCTGTGAAGGGAGGTTTCCCTGTTAAACTTGTGCTTCTAGTTACGCAGGAGATAGTTCTCAATCAAAGTGTTGTCCATAGATACAAGTTTCCGTATACGACGTATACTTTGGTATTTGCTTCCTAGTTGGAAGCAAAATGTTGTTGTCTTGCCTATCCGAAGTTGATCCAAGAAATACTTGCCTTATTAGGGCTTACGTGTATTGGGGATAGTTGTGAGACGTGTGGGCTTAGCAGGCTATAGTAATTTGGGTATGTCAGTGGGACTGCATCGTGCAGGCTTGAAATCGCTTGGGCCTGTTATTTCACGAGATCATCATGGCACGTGTACAGTGTAAAAGAGAGGTCGTTTTGGTGTATCATCAGCTACCCCTCCTCCTGAGTTAGTGGGCCATCGCATCGGTTCACCAAGTCACTTTTAGAAAGATATGTCGCTCGTGATGATTAAGTTTGAAACGTTGTTGGAGCCGCGCACTTCATTAATTAAGCGTGCGTCAGTTTAGTAGAGAAGAGACGGGAAATCAATATCTATTTAGATATTTGTTTTCTGCAGAGATTGACTCTTCCATTTATTTGCTTTTAGAGATTCTGCTCTGTTCGTTTTTTTATTGAAAGTTTGTTCATCTTTATCATGGCTCGCCAAAACCATCTTGATGATGAGCTCAGTTCTTTGAAGATAAGTCAGTTTCCGAATTGGGCCTTGCTATTTCGAAAGACATTCTGGGTTCCTGATGATCTGCCATTATACACTCTGAATGATGATCAGATGCTGATGTTTCTTTCAGAATGTTTGTCGGTTTGTACAGCGGGATACTTTAAACTGGAGTCCGCTTTCCTGTTCTTGACGAGATCTAGGGCTTCTTGGATTTCCTTGGAATCCCTTCTGCCTAGTTGGTACCCAATGGGTACAGGATTATCCTTCTTATTTTGATATGAGCAAAGGATGTTGGCACCCACGTGACTCCGCGGTGATCCAATTACTGACTTCTCCTTGGCTGACTGATCACGCCATTTGCAAGATGACGTCGTCGGCTTACTTCGGGAAATTGCCGGATGACTTCAAGTTCTGGCAGAAATACTGCTTCTTGGCTCATTCGGATTCAAAGTACTTCAAGTTCAAGGGTCGTCTGCTTGAGCGGGAGTTCAAGCCACTTCGTAAGTATAGCTTCACCCTTGATTTCGTTGCGTCGATTGTATGTTGATCATCGCATGTGTTTTTTTGTAGGGAGGTTCCCACCACTCCCCTTTCCCCTAAAGTGTAAATATACCTAAATAAATAAATCTAAAACAATTAAAGGAAAATTAACTGAATAACAAAGTGTAAGTATACCTCCAAAAGCGAAAAATATCCAGTAATTTGCTTGGTACCACCTCTACTAGCACAACCCAATTGAAAATACAAGAACACCAAAGTCCTACCCCCAAGCAAAATTTTCAATATCATCCACCTTCGTCAGCAACTTCAGATATTCATTCATAACCTTGGTTCCAGTTTTTCGGCAAAGATAGTTATGTCCAAGGGAAATAACAAGTTACCCCTACCAATTTGTTGTTTCCTTTGAAGAAAATAAGTTACCTTCCCTTTTTCCGCAACAATTGTCCTTAATAAACTTCATCTCAACAAAAGTAAGATTATTATAGACATGCTTAGTTGCTTGATGTTTTTTAATTCCCAAACCATTAACCAACAATTTGACACATTCCTCCACTTTTATTTTAGTTTTTTTTCATAGTAACCGACTTACCAACGACCGACAATTGAGTTATACGATAGACATCGTCGAGGGTAATGGTCATACTAAAAAGTTTTTATATTGATGCCCGACATCTCAATTCGTATTGATCATAAATAACAAAAAATAAATCAATGTCCAAATAATATAAAAACAAATAAATTTAGATATTGTAAAAATTGAAAAAATATAATAATTACCTCGTCACCATCCCAAATGGAGCAAGAAACATGGCCATACTAATCATCTAATATGAAACCATCCTTGGGACCCCCATGATACGAAACAGTTACACCTTCATCTTCATTAGAATCAAGTTCAACAAAAATAATTGGTTCCTCATCATCACCACCAACCTGGTCACCCTCGTGTCCAACATCCTCACCTGAATGTCCAACACTCTCACCCTCAAGTCCAACACCCTCACCAACCCACGCTCCTTGACTTGTGATTGGGATTCACTTTGTGATACGATTAGGACTCTCGTTGTTTCTTCTACATTTATCAAATTACTCCTCATTTCATCATCTTTCCTCTTCTTCTTCACTTTTTCTCTATCTGTTCTTGCATTTTTCTTTACGCTTTTCTCCAATCACCTTTCGGTTAGACACCGTCATTGGCCGTCTATCACCTGGATCATCCCCACTATCACCACCAACAAAATCAGACACAACGTCTTTGGTCGTGTTTGCCAAACTACACATAAAACTTAATTAATTCAAACTTACATAAATAATCCTTGAAAAAAGTTAAATAATTTACATTGGAAAGTTACATGACAATTTAGGGTTCCATTGGAAAATTACATGAAAATTAAAGATTTTACATTGGAAAATTCCAGGACATGGTATGAGTTCAATTTATGGTTCCATTTTGAGATCAAAATGACATCTCTACAATGTGGGTTTCGTTGAATGTCCCCAAATTGCACACCTAATGCCAAACCAAATCGCACACAGTCCATCATGGAGAAACCGCACACAGTCCTTCGTAGAGAGTGGGGGAGAGTGTGATTGTAGTGAGAGGGACGATGAAGTGGAGTGGGAGGGGACTGTGGAGGGAAGAAGATGGAGTCGAGTAGAGAGTGTGTGCGAAGAAAATAAAGTTGTATGGAGCAAAAAAAGGGAAGTTGGGAGGGGAAAGGAAGTTTTCGATCATTTGAATTTGGGAGGAGAAAGATTTAGGTTTTGCCTTGTATGGGTGGTGCGGAAGAGAAGTGGTGGTGTGGGAAAGAAAAAATTAGATTAGTGGTGTGGACAGTAGAAACAATGGTGTTAAAAAGTCGCTGCCCAAGGAGATCGAAAATCTAAAATAGCTTATATGTATCCTATAAATTTCTGTTATTACAACATTTACAAATCGAATAGCAGTATTGAATTGTTACCCTCTGAATCGGAAAAACCAGACACAAACTAGGGACAAGAAATTTGGAACAAAAAATTTATATGTAAAGTGAGAAGCCGCTAACTTATAACACTAATTAGGATTGAACAAAAAACCGAATAAATCGACCAAAACGATCGGTTCGGTTTAGAATTAGTTTTGGTTTGGTTCAATTTAGAGTAATTTGAAACTGATATGGTCGGTGGGTTCAGTTTTATGTCGATTTTAGTAACATTTTAGGTTGTCGGTTCGGTTTTTGGTTTACATAAATTTGAAACCTATATGATCGGTTTAAAATAATTTGGACACCGATAATAATCAGTTCATTTTTTCAGTTTGGGTAAAAAACCAAGCCATGGTTCGGTTTTCAACCCTAGTCAATAATTTTGTTCTAAATTTTTTTTTAAAGGGATTGTAAAAGATAAAGAGGTTGTTGGTAGGCTCAAGGGCAGCCACCTCTTCATAGAAGGTAGGCATTCAGGCATCCAGCCGCCTCATAAAACTAATTCTGCATCTTTCCTTCCAACAATATGGACTATACAGAAACTACAAAAGATTACCAATTCAATTATGATACAAATGATTTTTAGTTTAATAACAACTTGTCGACTCAGGATTGAAATACTACGTCTTAAAGTCTCAAATTCATCCCTTTCTCCAACTTTGACCACATCCATCTAATATTGAATTTGGTTTTTAATCATCTAATAAGGATGCTGGCACCCACGTGACTCCGTGGTGATCCTGTTACTGACTTCTCCTTGGCTGACCAATCACGCCATTTGCAAGATGACGTCATAGGCTTGTTTCGAGAAGTTGCCAGATGACTTCAAGTTTTGGCAGAAATACTGCTTCTTGGCTCATTCGGATTCGAAGTACTTCAAGTTCAAGGGTCGTCCGCTTGAGCGAGAGTTCAAGCCACTTCGTAAGTATAGCTTCACCCTTGATTTCGTTGCGTCGATTGTATGCTTCTGTAGATGACATTTGGGCTGTCTATGGCTCACCCGATCTCCCAAGGCTCATTGTAGAATTGCTCCCAACTGTCTTTGAGAGCATACAAATTCTTGAAGGCGATGGAGACCTTAATACTGTCATTAATGTTACATTTTCCCCAGGTAAAAATCACGCCTCTAATTTTTTCAATTTTACATTGTGGAACTCTATTTCCTTTTTGGTTATTTAATAACCGATTTTTGCTGTGGTTGTTCTAGGGTCTGTACCAATTCATCAAATCGAGAAATTTATAACCATGGATCATGTCAACCTTTTTTCCTACTAACCCACACCACCCAAAAAACTATTTTTGAAAAAACAGTAACATAAAAATTGGGTAACTTTTGACCAATTTGAACCTTCAATTGAGACTGATTCTTAAGCTCATCAAAACATAAAAATTGTAATACTCTGAGTTATCTAATAAACACAATTTGAATAACTTGAAAATGTTTTAAAATGAGCAAGTTATGGTCATTTTACTAAAGTTGCACAAAGTTTGTTTTCACCCATTCGCATTGGGCAATGCAAGGATTGGTCTCAACCTCTCTCAGACCCATGGGCGGACCTATTCAGGGACCAGGGGGGCAGCTGCCCCCCCTGAACTTTTAAAAAATTTTGGTTCATATTTAAAAAAAAAAAATGTTGACTATTACATCTTCCCCTTCTTCGAGTCTCTCCTCACAGCCGCACAAAGCGCAACTAGGGCTTCCCCTTCTTCGAGTCTCTCACACAGGCGCACAAAGCAGCGGCGCAAGGCGCAACTAGGTCTTCATTTATTAATTGTTAAATAAATATAATAATTTCTTATTTATTAATTGTGGCATATATTGTAATCTCATTTATTGGGAAAAAGATTTTTGTTTGCCATTACTAAATAGAATAAAAATGTGGGGGTAGTGTATAAATTGGTGTTATTGTTCTTTTGGGCTGGGGCTGATTTTTTTTATATTTTGGGTTTGAGCTAGGTCTTCATTGAGTTTGATATTGATTAGGGTTTTATTTTTGTGAAAGAGGGTGGGTGCATTCGGAAGTTCGGTGGGGGTGAATAGCCACCCACCTTATAAAGAGAATAAGCCTCTTTCTACTTTTTCTTTTCTCATTCCTTCTCCTTTCTCCCCTTCTTCACAAATTCTTCTCCTTGGCAGCGAGCTCGATCCCACCGCCCCAAACTGGTTCCTTCTTCCTCTTTCGTCCCTCTCTTTGTTGTAAGTTGGTGAGGGTTGGTTAGAGATCGAGATGGGAGTAAGACAGGAGGTGAAGCAAGCGAGAGCTGCGATGGCTGTGGGGTGCGTATAGCAGAGAGATAGAGAAATAAATTTCTTCCTCCTTCTTCCTCACGATCTTCAATCTGTTTCGGACTTCTCTTCCTTCTTCTGTGTTATTTCTCCTTGACAGTAAATTGAAGAAGAAATAGTGCGTGAGGCTGGACGGAGCTGGCGAGAGGATGATAAGAGTTTTGAACGGTGATTGCAAGGAGGCGAAGAGGATGACAGTGGTGCTGCGATTTGGGTGTTGTGATCTGGAGGGAGGCGATGAAAAGAGGTCTGCGATGGTGATGAGAGGATGGTGAGGGGTTGATCGATGGTTGGGTTTTGTATTTGTGTGCCATCTTCCGCTTCTGCATCCACAGTTGTTGGTGTGGTGTGGTGGTGTCTGTCTCCAACTGCAACTGCAACTCCAATTCCAACTCCAACAACACTCGCTCACTCTCAAAATCTTCTCTTCTTGGGTGGTAGTATTCATTCAGGCTATTCATATCCAGTATTGCAACACCATCACTGACTTTTGAAGTTGATGTGAGCCATGCCTTCCTTTGAAAAGAAAGAGGAGTTGAGCAGCATTGACAAGATATTCAGACAGTTGCTAGATAAAGAAATTGGCGATTTTGTGGAGTTTCAGCTTCCAGAGTCATTGACGAAGCCAAAACCTATGCCCTACATTTCTATAAAGCGCAATATATATCTTACTAAAAGAGTTAAAAGGCGTCTTGAAGATGATGGCATATTCTGTTCGTGCGGCCCTTCAACTGGATCTGGTGTGTGTGGTAAAGATTGCCACTGTGGGATGCTATTGTCTAGCTGTTCGTCAAGTTGTAAGTGTGGGAATTCCTGTCTCAACAAGCCATTTCATCTGAGACCTGTGAAAAAGATGAAGTTGGTACAGAGAAATGTGGTTCTGGCTTAGTGGCTAATGAAGATATAAAACATGGAGAATTCATAATAGAGTATGTGGGAGAAGTTATTGATGACAAAACCTGTGAGGAAAGGCTTTGGAAAATGAAAGATCGTGGAGATAGAAGAATTAGTGACGGTGCTTTTGGTGGTGATGGCTTGACGAGCAAGAGGAATGGGATGATGGCGTTGACTATGAAGGTTTATTGCGTGGATCCGTTGCGAAATCATTTACGGTTTGCGATCTCTCCGGTGAGTTCTCTTTTACCCCTTTCAGTTTGTTTTATGTGATGGTTTTGATAGTTATGTGTTGTGTGGTAAATCTACTTTGATTAAACCCCCATTTTCTTTCTTCCTGATTTTGCCCTTAACTTGGTAGATTAAATTGATGGGGTTTGATTACTTTAACTAATTGATTTGAATGAATGAATGGATACCCATTGTAGTTCACATTGACTTTAGGCAATTGTCAAGGCATTCGGGGTTTTCTAGGTCATCATCATCATCAAAAAAGCATGTGATTGGGTAGGGTTTGTGTAAGACTAAGGAACCACTGAGTGTTATCATGAAGAAAATTTGGACAAATTGTATCTCATAGGTTAGATCAGATGTTACCACATTTAGGTAGTAGGTGTATGTGCATTTTGGATTTGTCAAATCCCATCGGGTTGAAATTGAAATTCATCATATGTGTCCATATGGTTTATTAAAGTTGGTTGTCAAAGTGTTGTGCCACTATCAAAAATATTTTCTCGTTAATTGTCAAAGGTTATAGATACATTGCTCCTTTGTTTGATGAAATTCCTTAATGAAATAGAAGATGAATTTGGGGAAGCTTTACAAGAATGAAATGAGTCATTTTTGCTTAGTTCCTAATGTATCTCGTTGCTATACGCTCTTTTGATCATGACCTGGAAGATATTATCTTTGGAGTATTTCTTTGGACCTATTTACATAGCTGGCGAGATTGACCCCAATTTCATAATATAAAATAGAAGAAAATTTTCTAGTAATAGATATTGGCTGGAATATAACTGAGCACTTGTTTTATAAGTTTGAGTATTTATTTTGTTATGCGAATTGGTGTGCATATTGTTTTTCATATGATGCAAAGAAATGAGATGTGTGAATTGGCAATGTGTCAAATATTATTTGTTCCCCAAGAGAATGGTGGATACTGTGGTTGATCTATTTATGGTTGACAAAGAGTCACCATAAAAGAGTTTTGAGTTTTAGTTGATATTTTTTATGCTCTTTTCCACAACTCCGAAGAAAAAAAAATGTGAAAAGAAAAGAAATTGTTTGTATACAGACTTGCTTGTATACGTGTGATATGATTATGGGTATGCAGACTTGCTTGCATATCGGTGCACCGTTCCATGTGTGTTCGGTTGTACGTGTAGATTTAGGAAGAATGCTTGCCATGGATCGAACTTCGGGTGAGATGACATGTTCCTCGAGGTGGCACCCCACTTGGAACATGTACGCCCCGAGTGGTTTCGAAGGCAAGGGAGGCACACTTGGGTGAGGTGTGTTCGGCACAAGGAGGATGGTGCGATTGTGGAAAAGAAGCGAGATTTCTTTTTGTGTATGTGCGTGATTACCTTAAAGGAAGAAACTAAATGCTCATTCGACCATTGAATGAGAACTACCTGTCTTCCTAAAGGTAGAAAATGTGTTTTGTTAATATTTCAATAATAATCTAATATAATTATGAAATGTATTGTTGTCGCATTTATGAGGATTGATAACTCATAAATTTTATTTATTAGTAATAAATAATGCATATTTATTTATTAGGATGATAACACCTTTGCCTCATGGAGGAACTACCTGGTGTGGTTGTTTATTGTTTTGTTTATTTTGATGTTGTCATGCGCGGATTTATTGATTTTGGGATGAAGATTTCTCACACCAGCTTTATTGCTGACCCGAGTGAGCTTTTGCTTCTTGGGTACATTCCTTTTGGAATGTAGCCGATTAGCCTTTCAGGTTTAGAGATTTTGAGCTGCGTTACTGGAGTTCCGCTAGTGAGCTAGCCATGCCAGTCTTCTCCAGGTTAGATTTTTATTTGTTTCAGATGTTTAGTTCATGCTGCTATTTGTTTCTGTTGTTATTGAATTTTCACGTCCCGAGTTTTGGGGGAAACGGATAATCCTACGTGGATTTTGGGATTTTCGTTTTCTTCGAAAATCGGGGCGTGACAGTTTGGTATCAGAGCATTTGGTTAGCCTAGGCTGGGGTAGAGTCTAGGTGATCCTCGGAATGTGGATATGGGAGAGTAATAGTGTAACTGTCTAAAGATAAAGTGACAAGGGTGAACCTTGAACTTTTATTATTGTTTCTTTTTCTTCGTGAATCTCGAGATGAGATTTCTGTGACTAACTTATTTTAATGTCAATAGTGGATGACATTATTTCGTGTCGTTTTCTTGTAATAGTTTGTTATCTTGAATCTTTAGTTAACCATTTTCGCGAATCTCGGGACGAGATTCTTTTGAGTTGTATATATTGTAACACCACTACTTTTTCGATGACAAAAAAAAAAGTTATGCAACTAAAATTCAATTGAAAATTTTTATTTTAAAATCTTCTTTCGTTTGACAAGTTGCATTTTTGAAATTCGCTTAACTTTCTTTCCTCTACCGAATCTCGGGACGAGATTCTTTTGAATTATATATATTGTAGCACCCCGTAATTTTTGTACTTACTGAATTTTTTTTATATATTTGTGTGATTGTCTTCATTAAGTTATGGACATACGTATGAGCTATTTGTTTGTCCATGTGATGCGTAGTTTGTTTATTTAAGAATTAATTTCGTACTTACCTTCTTCTACCGAATCTCGGGACGAGATTCTTTTGAGTTGTATATATTGTAATATCCGCCTAATTAAATAAATATAATAATTTCTTATTTATTAATTGTGACATATATTGTAATCTCATTTATTGGGAAAAAGATTTTTGTTTGCCATTACTAAATAGAATAAAAATGTGGGGGTAGTTTATAAATTGGTGTTATTGTTCTTTTGGGCTTGGGCTGATTTTTTTTATATTTTGGGTTTGAGCTAGGTCTTCATTGAGTTTGATATTGAGGGTTTTATTTTTGTGAAAGAGGGTGGGTGCATTCGGAAGTTCGGTGTGGGTGAATAGCCACCCACCTTATAAAGAGAATAAGCCTCTTTCTACTTTTTCTTTTCTCCTTCCTTCTCCTTTCTCCCCTTCTTCACAAATTCTTCTCCTTGGCAGCGAGCTCGATCCCACCGCCCCAAACTGGTTCCTTCTTCCTCTTTCGTCACTCTCTTTACTGTAAGTTGGTGAGGGTTGGTTAGAGATCGAGATGGGAGTAAGACAGGAGGTGAAGCAAGCGAGAGCTGCGATGGCTGTGGGGTGCGTATAGCAGAGAGATAGAGAAATAAATTTCTTCCTCCTTCTTCCTCACGATCTTCAATCTGTTTCGGACTTCTCTTCCTTCTTCTGTGTTATTTCTCCTTGACAGTAAATTGAAGAAGAAATAGTGCGTGAGGCTGGACGGAGCTGGCGAGAGGATGAGAAGAGTTTTGAACGGTGATTGCAAGGAGGCGAAGAGGATGACAGTGGTGCTGCGATTTGGGTGTTGTGATCTGGAGGGAGGCGATGAAAAGAGGTCTGCGATGGTGATGAGAGGATGGTGAGGGGTTGATCGATGGTTGGGTTTTGTATTTGTGTGCCATCTTCCGCTTCTGCATCCACAGTTGTTGGTGTGGTGTGGTGGTGTCTGTCTCCAACTGCAACTGCAACTCCAATTCCAACTCCAACAACACTCGCTCACTCTCAAAATCTTCTCTTCTTGGGTGGTAGTATTCATTCAGGCTATTCATATCCAGTATTGCAACACCATCACTGACTTTTGAAGTTGATGTGAGCCATGCCTTCCTTTGAAAAGAAAGAGGAGTTGAGCAGCATTGACAAGATATTCAGACAGTTGCTAGATAAAAAAATTGGCGATTTTGTGGAGTTTCAGCTTCCAGAGTCATTGACGAAGCCAAAACCTATGCCCTACATTTCTATAAAGCGCAATATATATCTTACTAAAAGAGTTAAAAGGCGTCTTGAAGATGATGGCATATTCTGTTCGTGCGGCCCTTCAACTGGATCTGGTGTGTGTGGTAAAGATTGCCACTGTGGGATGCTATTGTCTAGCTGTTCGTCAAGTTGTAAGTGTGGGAATTCCTGCCTCAACAAGCCATTTCATCTGAGACTTGTGAAAAAGATGAAGTTGGCACAGAGAAATGTGGTTCTGGCTTAGTGGCTAATGAAGATATAAAACATGGAGAATTCATAATAGAGTATGTGGGAGAAGTTATTGATGACAAAACCTGTGAGGAAAGGCTTTGGAAAATGAAAGATCGTGGAGATAGAAGAATTAGTGACGGTGCTTTTGGTGGTGATGGCTTGACGAGCAAGAGGAATGGGATGATGGCGTTGACTATGAAGGGTTATTGCGTGGATCCGTTGCGAAATCCTTTACGGTTTGCGATCTCTCCGGTGAGTTCTCTTTTACCCCTTTCAGTTTGTTTTATGTGATGGTTTTGATAGTATGTGTTGTGTGGTAAATCTACTTTGATTAAACCCCCATTTTCTTTCTTCCTGATTATGCCCTTAACTTGGTAGATTAAATTGATGGGGTTTGATTACTTTAACTAATTGATTTGAATGAATGAATGGATACCCATTGTAGTTCACATTGACTTTAGGCAATTGTCAAGGCATTCGGGGTTTTCTAGGTCATCATCATCATCAAAAAAGCATGTGATTGGGTAGGGTTTGTGTAAGACTAAGGAACCACTGAGTGTTATCATGAAGAAAATTTGGACAAATTGTATCTCATAGGTTAGATCAGATGTTACCACATTTAGGTAGTAGGTGTATGTGCATTTTGGATTTGTCAAATCCCATCGGGTTGAAATTGAAATTCATCATATGTGTCCATATGGTTTATTAAAGTTGGTTGTCAAAGTGTTGTGCCACTATCAAAAATATTTTCTCGTTAATTGTCAAAGGTTATAGATACATTGCTCCTTTGTTTGATGAAATTCCTTAATGAAATAGAAGATGAATTTGGGGAAGTTTTACAAGAATGAAATGAGTCATTTTTGCTTAGTTCCTAATGTATCTCGTTGCCATGCGCTCTTTTGATCATGACCTGGAAGATATTATCTTTGGACCTATTTACATAGCTGGCGAGATTGACCCCAATTGCATAACATAAAATAGAAGAAAATTTTCTAGTAATAGATATTGGCTGGAATATAACTGAGCACTTGTTTTAGTTTGAGTATTTGTATTGTTATGCGAATTGGTGTGCATATTGTTTTCATATGATGCAAAGAAATGAGATGTGTGAATTGGCAATGTGTCGAATATTATTTGTTCCCCAAGAGAATGGTGGATACTGTGGTTGATCTATTTATGGTTGACAAAGAGTCACCATAAAAGAGTTTTGAGTTTTAGTTGATATTTTTTATGCTCTTTTCCACAACTCCGAAGAAAAAAAAATGTGAAAAGAAAAGAAATTGTTTGTATACAGACTTGCTTGTATACGTGTGATATGATTATGGGTATGCAGACTTGCTTGCATATCGGTGCACCGTTCCATGTGTGTTCGGTTGTACGTGTAGATTTAGGAAGAATGCTTGCCATGGATCGAACTTCGGGTGAGATGACATGTTCCTCGAGGTGGCACCCCACTTGGAACATGTACGCCCCGAGTGGTTTCGAAGGCAAGGGAGGCACACTTGGGTGAGGTGTGATCGGC
Organism: Berberis vulgaris; assembly: GCA_963556465.1. Classification (NCBI taxonomy): domain Eukaryota; kingdom Viridiplantae; phylum Streptophyta; class Magnoliopsida; order Ranunculales; family Berberidaceae; genus Berberis; species Berberis vulgaris. Next base: position 4,867,773 of record OY747126.1, on the reverse strand, counting down.
ACAAGGAGGATGGTGCGATTGTGGAAAAGAAGCGAGATTTCTTTTTGTGTATGTGCGTGATTACCTTAAAGGAAGAAACTAAATGCTCATTCGACCATTGAATGAGAACTACCTGTCTTCCTAAAGGTAGAAAATGTGTTTTGTTAATATTTCAATAATAATCTAATATAATTATGAAATGTATTGTTGTCGCATTTATGAGGATTGATAACTCATAAATTTTATTTATTAGTAATAAATAATGCATATTTATTTATTAGGATGATAACACCTTTGCCTCATGGAGGAACTACCTGGTGTGGTTGTTTATTGTTTTGTTTATTTTGATGTTGTCATGCGCGGATTTATTGATTTTGGGATGAAGATTTCTCACACCAGCTTTATTGCTGACCCGAGTGAGCTTTTGCTTCTTGGGTACATTCCTTTTGGAATGTAGCCGATTAGCCTTTCAGGTTTAGAGATTTTGAGCTGCGTTACTGGAGTTCCGCTAGTGAGCTAGCCATGCCAGTCTTCTCCGGGTTAGATTTTTATTTGTTTCAGATGTTTAGTTCATGCTGCTATTTGTTTCTGTTGTTATTGAATTTTCACGTCCCGAGTTTTGGGGGAAACGGATAATCCTACATGGATTTTGGAATTTTCGTTTTCTTCGGAAATCGGGGCGTGACATTCCCCTTCTTTGTTCTCTCGAGTCTCTCACACAGTCACACAGCCACACAAAGCCGCGACGCAACTAGGGTTTCCCCTTCTTTGAGTCTCTCCTCACACAGCCCTGTTCGCGGACTCTGGGGTTCGGTACTTCGTTTCTAGCCTGGGTGGCTTCCATTTCTGCAATGTGTCGATACCAGTGTTCCCATTGAAGTCACGGTTAGTCTTCTTCTATCTTCCTTTCATTTTTTTTTAAAATTTTTTGAATCATGTAATGCACTGCATCCTGTAAACTTGATGTGCTAATCTCAAGAGTCAAGACCTTTCCAAAGTTGAACAACTTCTTAAGTTGTACAGCAAAGGAGTAACTTCTCACTAATATGGGTCTTTTTTGAGGTTTCAAACCAGTTCATTCAATGGTGCTTGAGCTGTGGAGGGTTCTGTTTGTGGTTCACATATTTCATGATTTGATCAGTGGGGTCATGTTTTCTTTGCTTAAATTTTGTGGGTATTAATTCATTTGTTGATTGGTATAGTTCAGGCTTTCGATTCACCAAAGCCTGCATTGATCGTTTGTTTGTAATAACATTATATCAGCATTTTGTATCAGATAATCAAAGAAATTGGGGAAGACTTGTCAGGATTCAAATGTGGACTAGTACACTTCTTTTGTAAGTGTTGAAACATAGATGAGTTTACAGTTGTATTGATAGGTCACGTTATTCTTCCTATGATATGAGATTGAACCATTCTTAATTACAGTGCAGCACACAAGTGCTTCTTTGACGATAAATGAAAATTACGACTCAGATGTCCGCGCAAATTGGAAATCAAACATTCTCACATCCCTTTTGATCCCATATATTTTCTTCAGTCTTCCTTCAATAATATTCAACTTTTTGAGGTACATTTTTTTGTGCACCTTGCTTTCATAATTTCATTGCTTTGAGCTGTAATTTTTGTACAATCTAATAGTTTATCTGTGGTCTAGTGGACAAGTTGGGAGCTGGATTGCTTTCATTGCAGTTGTATTGCGGCTCTTCTTTCCAAAACATTTCCCAGGTAAGAGTTCTAGTCTTTTTCTAAACATTCTTTTGATTGAAGTATAAATATACCATTCTCGATATCTATGCAGGCATGAAATTTGAATCGTCTTTCTTTAATAACTGTGTCGTCTTCCTTACAGTTACATATTGGTTTCTGCTGGTATTTGAAACTTATTCTCTTATGATGAAGTTATTGACTAGCAATAACCTTTCTAGAAAGTATCCAAACCCCCCATTTTGAATTTTTGGGTTGACATATGCCAGGATGCAGGGTACCAATTACATGTTATACGACAATATTTCCATCCTTATTGAACAAATCACCTCGTTGGTTGAGAGATGTTTCTTGTTTACGAAGGGTCAATCTATTGATTGGCTCAGTACATTAAAGACACTAGTAAACTTTTCTAAGTTACTTAACAACTTTTCCATGATAACAATGTTTGAAGGTAAATATTAAATATTTATTTACTTAATTAATATTTTATCTACTTATTTAATATATTATTTATTTTTTCAGCTATGGACAAGTTTTTGAAAAGAAAGTCTGTGTCAGAGTTACCATCCCCTAGCTTACAAAATAATGAGGGTGGTCAGTTTGATCCAATCTCAAAGCCAATTCACGTGGATTATGATATGTCAAATCTTCCAACATATCTCGGATCAAGACCTCGAATTTCAGACTATCATCCTAATGATCAGGACATAATTAGAAGAACATATTTACAAAGGGGTCCATGTCAGCCTAAGAATCACAAATTTCCACAAAAGAAAATGGGAGGTGGGATGAGACGTTTTAATGTAGCTTGGTTCGACCAACACAAAGATTGGTTGGAGTATACCATAGAGAAAGATGTTGCATATTGTTTGCATTGCTATCTCTTCAAACCGAATTTCGGGGATCAAAGTGGTGGCAACACTTTTGTAGTGGAAGGGTTCGATAATTGGAAGAAATCGGATAAATTACAAGGTCATTTGGGAAAGACTCATTATGAAGCTTATACAATGAGTCAAAATTTGATGAAGCAAAAGCAACATATCCAAACATTTTTCGTTAAGCAATCAGACCAAGCTAAACTTGAGTATCGGACCCGTTTAAATGCTTCAATTGACTGTATTCGATTTCTTTTGCATCAAGGATTGACTTTTCGTGGTCATGATGAATCTGAAGACTCAAAGAATAGAGGAAACGTTCTTGAACTTTTGGAGTATACATCTAATCACAATGAAGACATAAAGAAAGTTGTTTTAAAATATGCTCCTGAAAATCACAAGTTGATTTCACCTAAAGTTCAAAAAGACATTACAAAAGCGGTTGCAATTAAGACTTCCGACGTTATTCTTGAAGATCTTGGTGACGCATTATTTGCAGTTTTGGTTGACGAATCTCGTGATTTTTCAATCAAAGAGCAAATGGCAGTTGTTTTACGCTTTGTGGACAAAAATGGGTGTGTTATTGAACGATTCTTAGGTATAACTCATGTTTCTAATACAACCGCAATTTCACTGAAGAAGGCACTAGGAAAAATTCTTTCCAAGTATAATTTGAGCATAACTAGATTGCGTGGACAAGGTTACGATGGGGCCAGTAATATGCAAGGTGAGTTCAACGGACTTAAAGCACTGATTATGAAAGAAAACCAGTCTGCATTTTATGTCCATTGTTTTGCGCATCAGCTTCAACTGACACTGGTACATGTCGCAACAAGCCATCCTCGGATCGCATTATTCTTTAACTTAATTTCTACAGCAGTGAATATTGTTGGGGTTTCATGCAAACGCAAAGATATTCTTCGAGATAAACAAACTATTGACCTTATTGAGAAACTCAATAGTGATGAACTTTCAACTGGTAAAGGGTTGAACCAAGAGACTACTCTCACACGAGCCGGTGATACTCGATGGGGTTCTCATTATACTACGATAATAAGGTTGATTCTTATGTTTTCTTCGGTGATAGATGTACTTGAAATTGTCGTTGGAGATGGCACCAGCTCAGAACAAAGGGGTGAAGCTTATGCTTTACTAGAATCAATGCAATGTTTTGATTTTATCCTGATTTTACATATGATGAAGGATGTATTAGGAATTACCAATGAATTATCAAAATCATTGCAAAAAAAAGATCAAGACATTGTGAATGCCATCAATCTCGTTGAAATATCTAAGCAAAGGTTCCAAATGATGAGAGAAAATGAATGGGATTCACTCATTGCTGATGTATCTTCATTTTGTGGGAAACATAATATCACCGTTCCTCGAATGGATGATGACTTTGTACCTCGGGGGCGATCACGGCGTAGACAAGAAGTAGTTACAAATCTCCATCACTATCGAGCTGAATTATTTTATACGTGCATAGATATGCAGCTTCAAGAGCTCAATAATTGTTTTGACGAGGTGAATACAAAGTTACTTTTGTGTATGACATGCTTAAATCCAACACAATTCATTTTCAGCATTTGACCACCAGAAGTTGATCCGTCTTGCTCAATTTTATCCGATGGATTTCTCAGATTTTGATTTGATGGTGCTTCAAGATCAATTGAAAACTTATATTATGGATGTGCGATCAAATAGTGAATTTTCAAATATAATCGGTATAGGTGGTCTTGCCAAGAAGATGGTTGAAACAAAAAAGGATGTCGTATATCCTATGGTTTATTTACTCATCACATTATCATTGATTCTACCTGTTGCCACTGCTACAGTTGAAAGGGCATTTTCAGCTATGCATATTGTGAAGAGTCGCCTAAGGAATCGAATGGGAGATGATTGGATGAATGATTGTTTGGTGGCATACATTGAAAGGGATGTTTTGGATAGCATTGAAAATGAAGCCATCATGCAACAATTTCAGAACATGAGATCGCGACGTGTAGATTTGTAAAAATGTGGTTAAATGATATAGTTAGAAAGAAATAGTAGGTGTTTTGAAGGGTCCTTATAAGGACATTCCTTTTTAGATAATACTTTTTGTACGTATGAGTTGCACAGTTGCAATTTATAGATAAAAATTTTTGTAAATTGGTGAGGTGAATTCCTCTCACCTCTCCCATCTTTTGTAAGTAATACAATATCTTATTTTATGACTTAACATAAGAAAGTAAATAGTAGTATTTAAATTTGTCACTTAAATTTTTTTTTTTTGGAAAAAGGTTATTTTAGTAAATTATTATTATCAACAAATATTACTTTGTCATTTCGCCCCCCCTGGAGTGAAATCCTAGGTCCGTCCCTGCTCAGACCCATGCGGATTTGAGACTTCAATTTGCATAGATCTGGGTGAAGTTGAGACTAATCCTCGCATTAATGCGAATGTGTGAAAACATACTTTTTTTTTCTGGACAAATTTGCGCGACTTTAGTAAAATGGTCATAACTTTCTCATTTCAAAAAATTTTCAAGTAATTCAAATTGCGTTTATTAGATAAATCAGAGTACTAAAATTTTTATATTTTTTATGAGCTTGAGAATGGCTCTCGATCGAGCATATAATTTGGCCGAAAGTCAGGGAAACTACCCCATTTTTATTGCGAGACGGATTTGCGTGACATTAGTAAAATGACCATAACTTGCTCATTTCAAAATATTTTTGAGTGATTCAAACTGTGTTTATTAGATAACTCAGAGTACTACAATTTTCATGTGTTGATGGGCTTGAGAATCGGTCTTGATCAAGCATATAAGTTGTCCGAAAAGTCAGAGACACTACCCCATTTTCATTGCGAGACAGATTTGCGTGACTTTAGTAAAATGACCATAACTTGCTCATTTCAAAATATTTCAAGTGATTTAAATTGTGTTTATTAGATAACTCAGAGTATTACAATTTTTGTGTTTTGAAGAGCTTGAGAATCGATCTCGATCAAACATATAAGTTGAACCAAAGTCAGAGATAATACCCTATTTTTAGAGGGTGAGACACGTGATGGTGCTTGATGGAGAAAAAAATGGAGAAATGTAGTGGTGGCCGGAGAGAGAGAAGTGGCGGTGGCGGGGTGGTGGTGTCTGATGGAGAAGAGAGGGAGGGAGGAGAAGAATTGAAGAGAAGAAGAAGGAAGAAAAGAAGATGAAAAGTTGGGATGAGAGAATTTTTTTTAAATTTTGAGTTTTTTATTGGTGGTATGGGAGAGAAAAAGTTAATATGGTGGTGTAAAACAGTCGTTTCCTTCTTTGGACTCAAATGCCACGCCAATACTCCAAAATGGACAGTTGGTAACATCAAATATCTTTTATTTTTTATTTTTTATTTTTAAATCTTGGTCCTATTACAATGCATGTATCTTATAGATATGTGACAAATTCAAGTGGTAAGTTAATGGGTTTTTTAGTCTGATACTCATTAATTTATATCTATTAGAGTTTGACCTTCACTTTGAAAATTAATTGAGTCCAACACTCGTTTTTTGACGAAACCGTTAAGTTTACGTGATTGACCGGTCAAAACTAATTTTTTTACCATTTAGCCCTAAAATCCAAAATTGCTTCACCCCTCATTTTTTCTCTTCTTTCTCCCTGCAACTCTTCTTGCTCCCTGCAACTCTTCTTCTCTTCCAACAGGAACCCCACCCCCAAATCAACACCCCCATTGCCACCACCATCACCTCCACGGCCGGAACCCCCTGGTTTCTTTCTCCATCAAATGTGAAATTTTTGTCTCACTGTCCATTATTTGGACCAGAGTAGGCCACCCCCAACAATTTAATATACATTGTCTTGAACCCATATGTTTCACCTAATAAAACGAACTTAACTATTCTACATAGAAAGATGCCAAAAAGTTTAAAACAAGAAATTGGGGTGGATCTCCAAAAACCCACATTAAGAATGGGTTTTACTTTTCCCCTTTATTGGCCAACTCTCTTTCCATTATCAACTGAGAAGTAAACTAAATGGTCATGTTTACCTTTTCATCTAAATCCATGAACATTCCACACATGGGTGGGTGGCACTCACTCATTCAGGTCATTTCACTACTTTCTATAAAACAGTTAAAACATACTAGGGGAGTAGTGGAAGCATGATAGAGGGCTTTTTGTTTGTTTCAACTTACAACCTGCCTTGAGAGTCCCAATGGGTTATTCTAATTGAGTTGGGGGTTGGTTTTGCTTTACATTCCTTTCGAATGTGGTCTCTTTGATTTTGAAATCCAATGCATGGATGGACGGTAGAAACCGTATGTAGTGGATGACGATAGTGACGAAGATGTAGTGGATGTGGATGAAGATGAATCCAACAAGGAAGTCGTGCCTGGTCGAATAAACATCTGGCAATGTGGGGTTCCGGCTATGGAGGTGGTGGTGGTGGCAATGGGATTGTGATTTGGGGGGTGGGGTTCTTATTGGGAGAGAAGAAGAATTGCAGGGAGCAAGAAGAATTGCATAGAGAAAAAAGAGAAAAGAAACCAGGGGGTGGGACAATTTTGGGTTTTAGGGTAAAATGGTCCAAAAATTAGTCTTTACCAGTCAATTATGTGGACTTAACGGTTCCGTCAGAAAATGAGTATTAGACTCAATTAGTTTTCAAAATGAAGACCAAACTCTAATAGGTATAAACTAATGAGTATCAAACAAAAAAAAAATCGTAAGTTAATTACTAGACGAGTAAATTTAATTTATGTTAAGTACTACATGTTATCTTTCAATTGAATATGAAGCCTAAACCTCATTATTACCCTCATCATTTTCATGTCTCTTTCACTTTTCATTGAGCAACCCATTTCAATCCCTCCTTTTCAAGCCACTCCATTGGGAACTAAGAACAACACTAGTAGATAGGTTAAAAAATGCCCTACAATGATATAAACATTGTTTTGGCAGTGAACTTTGCCCTGACATCCAACATTATTAGTATAAAATTTTGAGTTATTTTTCCATTTGATCTTGAGCACCATTTCAGCTTGTGCCCTTCAATGATTTTATATATCGGTGGTCAGTGATTTGAATACTAGTAACCTACTGGTATGAGTGTCTAGCCACTATAAAATATTAGGAGTGGAAGCGCAATACGTGTAACACCCCTAAATTTCATAAAGATAATTTATTTTATTTTTAATTAAATAAAATAGAGTTAAATTTAATCGAATTTAAATTTCAAATTTTAGGGTTTTATTTGGTGAGTTTAGAAGGTGGGTGCTTTCAGAAGTTCAGTGGAGGGGAATAGCCACCCACCTTATAAAGAGAAAACCCCTATTTCTTCATTATTCCTTCTTCTTTTTTCCTTCTTCCTTTTTCCTTTTTTTTTTTTTTTTCCTTCTTCACGATTTCTTCTCCTCATTGGCGGCGAGCACGGTCTGTGACCGCACATTGCAGCCGATCCCACCGCCCCAAACTGGTTCCTTTTCCTTCCTCTCTCGTCCCTCTCTTTGTTGTATGTTGGTGAGGGTTGGTTGGAGATCGAGATGGGAGTAAGACAGGGCGTGTTGCAGGGATGATTTAGGGATCTGATTCGAAGTTGTTTCAGTGGGTCTCGATTGTCGAAGCAGAGGAGAAAGCATCGCCACTCTTCTTCTTCTTCATATGAGAGTTTCTCAGATTTGTCTGATGATTACAGTTCTACTGATTTGGAGGGTTGATTGGTGGTGTTGTGGCAGAGGACGGTCGATGTGGCGATGGCTGCGCAATTACATTGCTATTTCATCCAGTGAGTTTTCTTTTTTTCCTCTTCTGATTTTTGTATGAAGTTGAGAATGTTGAGATTCCACTACTATTACTGTATTTTTCTGGAATTGAATGTGTTGTCCTCATTAGATTGCAAGCTGGAACTTTTTGATTTGTTTAGTTTGCTAATTGGGTTCGGGAAATTTGTCATCTTGTACGGATTTGGTCATGGTGATCAATAGAAAATGTTGGTTGGGGTGTTGGTCAATCAGATCTAAGAGTTCATTTTAAAAAGTTGTTTCTCTATATGGTTTGTGATGGTTTTGATTGTTATGGGTTGTGTGGTCAATCTGCTAGGTTTTCTTTGGATGTTGTGTTCAACTCAATGTGTCTCATTGGTTGACTCCTTTGTAGAAAGAATGCTGGAAAGACATTTGGGTACATGAGAAGTGACCCCATTCATCCATTTTCCATAGCTTTCATTTTATTGCACATCTCAGCTTGTTTGCTTTTCTGGCATTTTGCTTAGCTCTTTGATCATTTGTGAGAGAAGGAGATATGGGTAATTTGTTAATCAGGGTTTGGTGGGTATGTGATGGAATCTAGAGTCATTAGAAAATCTCATGTGATGAAATTTCTAATGGGGGTGATTAGGACCTGGTATTAGTGAGATCCAACAGCTGTGTATACTTAGAACTAGATTGCAATTGGGCTACTAATATTTGGCAGCATTTTGTGGCTGTTTTCGGTAGGATTTGAGTGATGCCTGGTCATGTGGAGGCTATCCCTATTGGCTTGTAGGTTTCTATTGGCAGACCCTTCAAATGCAAATTCCTAACTTCAAGTCTCGATGAATGAAATTTAATGAGTATCACTACTGTTAGATAGATGGATTGGAAATTAAATAAATAATGGATGGCAGACCTAGTATTTAGATAGTGAAGTCTAAACTTTCAATTTGGAAGAGGAAGTTAATTGCGAGAGAGATGTTGCTTATGCTTGACAAGTGTGCTTTTAGGCATTATTGTGTTTCTCATGACATTGTTACATCTTGTAGTGGTTGGGAAGGTGAAACAAAATAATAGAAAGTTCGAGTTTTGATTTAATTTGGAGCAGTTTAAGTGAAAGAGAGAAAACTTACTCTCTGAGATGGAATTTGATATTTTTACCAAAAAGAGAGTGTTTACTTACATCCTTGGAGACTAATCAATACAACTCGAGGAAGAACCTTATTTATTTTATTTGATAAGCAGGTCTCATTCCCTTTAATTAGATGAACTTATTTGATACGTGATTTTAAAATGCTTAACTTGATTTCCTTTGCAATATAGCCACCTTAGAGTCAATGTAGGTTTGTTTGTAATTAGTTCCTTTGGGGTGTTCTTCAAGTCCATGGTTTGGGACATGTTGTCAACCTTGTGGTGTCAATGCTATTAGGTATTGGGTAAAAGGATGATCTGGGTAACATAGGCGATCATCTTAACGAATTTGATCTAGACGGGTCAAATTTATATGGTGGCATAACCTGCCCGTGTATTTCTGCACTCTTTACATAATGAGAAGTACGATGTGCCAAGATTGTTGAATAGATTGGTGAATGAATATGTAGTGTGTTACATAGAGGTTATGTGCGTGTGTTTGTAGCGCAAACTGATTTGCATGTGTTTGCAAATTTGTGTATTCGGGTTTGGCTGTGTTCGATCGGATATGTTTGGGATGATTTTGCATTTACTTAGAAACTTGATCTACTACACCCAAATTTATGAGTCTCACACTCTATTTATTATTTTGTTCTAAGTAATCGTTTTCGAACGAAACTCGGAGTTAATTTTGTTTGAGAAATTAATTTGTCAGGATTTATATTTTGATGAGATAAATTTGGATGATTGTATTATATGCCAATTGACTGGTTAGTGAGTCTAAATTCCTTATATTGAATGGGCTTTGATCCCCTGTTTTGTCACAGAAAGGTTACATACGAAAAATGTCGGTTGCCCCAAAATAATGGGAGGTTACCACAATGAGATTGTTTATGATTTTGCAATGTGTCAAATGCCATGCTTCCCCAAAAGAATGGGTGGATTGATTTACTTATAAATGACAAAATGCCATTGTGGAAAAATTCTAAAATATCAAAAATAAATGATATTGATAAACCTTGACTCCTGAAAATTTAAATCACCTGGAATTGTATCACTTAGAATTACCACACCTCTTTTTGTTTCTTATTTCTCCTATCTTATAAAGAAACTAAATGACCAGTCGTCTTGCGGAGGTGGGGCGTCTATCTCTTATAGAGAAACTAAATGACTAATGGGTCGTCTTGCGGAGTTGGGGCACCTATTTCTTATAGAGAAACTAAAATAACCTTCGGGTTAGTCTTGCGGAAATGAGGTGAATTTTTATGCCTAAGATAGGCTTTGATATTTATCCGTAAAAAATGTGATGTGAGTTTATGCGCATTGATAGCCCAAGAGTGACTTTTTTACTCATATAGTTAGGAGTATCCGGTGATGCATGCCTGTATGTGATGTGTCCCCACTTGGGCATGGATGACGGAGTAGTCCTCCTTTATATGAGAGAGGCATACGGGCATGTATGTTCGGCATGGAGGTGGTGCAAATGTGGTATCGTCTAAGTGATCAATCCGTTAAAAGATGAATCAAATTCCAATAAAAACTGAATAAATTATGTTATATTGTTTCTAATCCTTTTCATGCAGGATGGCAAGTCCACTAATATTTTTGCAAGCCAGACTTGCCATAGTCAACTTCTACAGTGTAAGTATAAGTACAAGTAAATGCATATTTACTTATTAGGATGATGATATGATTGCCTTGTTGAGGAACTAAATTCTTTGAACTGTGCGTTTCTTGCATGACACCTTTGCCTCATTGATGAACTACCTGTTGGTGTGTTTGTTTATTGTTTGTGTTTAGCTTGATGCTATCACGTGTTAATTTATTGATTTTGGGATGAAGATTTACTCACACCAGCTTTATTGCTGACCCAAGTGAGCTTTGCTTCTTGGGTACATTCCTTTGGGAATGTAGCCGATTAGCTTTTCAGGTTTAGAGACTTTTGGGCAGCGTTACTGAAGTTCGCTAGTGGGGCTAGCAACGTCAGTCTTTCCTAGTTAGAGTTTTTCTTTGTTCAATATTTAAATCATGTTTAAGTTATTGTTGCTGCTAAATGTTTCTACTGTTATTGAATTTCACGTCCCGAGTTTTGGGGAAACGGATAATCCTACGTGGATAATATGATTTCATTTTTCTCGAAAATCGAGTCGTGACAATACGTATGCGTAAATAGTAGAGGTTAAGATTATAAAGAGGAAGGAAGAAGGAGGTAGGGTGGTTGTGCAACAAAGAAAGAGGAAGGTGGGGGAAGGAGAAAAAGAGGGCCGATGGCTGTTGACAAGAGGAGGAGAACAAATAAGGAGGGAGATGATAGGGATATTATGGGCATTATTTAATTTGGGCAAGGGCAAAATTGAAAACTGAAAATCAGGTTGAAAATATGCACATTTTACTGCTCATTAATCAATTTTTAAGATGGGCTGGTTTTGATTGTAAAAATATGAAGTGTAGCGGACAAAATGGAAAATCAAAAAGTTAGATGTAATGACCGTTTTACAATTTATAAATAATTGGAGGACTTGAAATAAATTATGTTAGGGGCTTAAGTATAATTAATGAATGTTTACAGAGGCTGACTTTGATTGAAAATAAAAAATGAGATGTTTGGGCCTTTTTATAATTTATAGATAATTGGAGGGCTTTAAATAAATTATGTTAGGGCTGTGGGTGTAATTAATAAATATTTAAAGGCTTAGGTTTAAATGTAAATAGCATGAGTTTGGGAGGACGAAATAAAAATTATTATTGAAATTCTAAACATTTAAGGGTCTATGTATAGTTTATAAATAATTAGGGCTCTTGAAAGAAGGGGAAGGGACATGGCGGCGGGTGGTGGTGAGTCGTAGATCCTAAAAATAGGGGGGAAGGTGGAAGAAAATGGTGGTGCTGGTGGTTTCAGCTTGGAAGGGGAGGCGATGGTGGGTGAACTTTCAAACAGAGAAAGGAAAATTAGTTGTGGGAGGTCGGAGGTGGTGGAGATAGGGTTGATTCGGCCGAGAAGTGACAGCGGAAGATGGGAAGGGGAGGGTTCCTGTGTTGGTGGCGACAAAGTGCAATCAAGGTAAGGGAGGGAGAGTACGGAGATACGAAGGGAATTATTTAATTTGGACGAGGATAAAATGGGAAACTAAAGTTGGAGTCGAAGACATACATAGTTTACTGTTCATTTGAGGAACGTGCGTTATATAGTCAAAAGATGGTAATCAGTGGAATCATTAAAAAAAATTACATGTAAAATATATTTTAAAAAATGTATTTTTGTTTCTATGATATCATGTCCTCTAATGTGTAAAATAAATCATATGAACTACTAATAATTACCCATCAAAAGTGATAATGAAAATTGAGAAGTCAAGGCGATTCTTCGGCTTGATATGCTTTCTACATCTAGCTTAGAGCAAACTAGTGGTTGCTTGATCTCAGCGATCAGGTTTGGTTCTAATTAACTAAATGGACCGATAATCAATTTCTCCCCATTGAAAGCCTAGCATGCACCTGGTTCCAAATCCATGAAGTATTTACCAAAATACCCTCAGCAAACTTGTACCTAATAAATTCTTCCCGGATCAATTTATATGAATCCCTAGTTTTATCTTGCACTGGTTTAGGTGTATCCCGTTTGTAGCAGACCTTGGCAATTTATTAGGTTCACGTAACCTTAATAATCACATGGTAGTGTTAAAGAGCAGGCAGTGGTGTTAGCAAAAAGGTAGGACGTGATGGTGTTAAAGAGGAGAATTGATAGTGTCAAAAAGTTATTGCCTTGGTATCAACGTCTATAATTTCAAATAATTTGAAATGGGAGCTGATGCGTCCGAAAATCGTCCTCCTGTGAGTTTGACCTGCAAAACCAATGTTATACTGCTAAGGACCACCTTTTTTGTGGTCGAAGGCACTTCAATGTTTAAGTCAATAACTTTGTTGGAAAAAGGAAGAAAATCTGGACAAAATTTGGTTAAAGTTGCATACCTTTGTCGAATGTTCCCTTTACCTTTTATAATGATCATGGTTAACTCTCTGCGTGACTTAAGCACGTGAGACACAATGAAAGGAGATATTTCTGTAACAATCTCCTCCTTAATGGAGATGCGTTCGTGGAGACGTAGATCCCTCTACAACTCTTTTTTGGTGCAACGTTCTTCTTCTTTATGAGAGAACGTGTATCGGTCTTGGATTGGGCTTCAATTCATCTGGGCCTGGGTTTGGATCATGTTTACGCCTCCTTAGTGGTGAGCCTAGTTTGGGCCTCTATAATCGGCCTCATTCTTTCTGGGCTTTATGAGCTGGCCTAATGGATCGGGTGATGTATTCTCGTGATAGGACTTTATGCCACATGTACGGCCGTGATGATCGGTCTATTTTGATGTATCATGAGCTACTTCCCCCTTGGTTAGTGGTTAGGGTTACGTATCCACTAATTGTTTGTCGATTGCTATTTTGATTGTGCTTTTGCACTGAACTTGATGTTTAATAACTTTTAGCTGCTCGATCGTCTCGGTTACCTCGTTGTCTATTCATTTTCGCGCATATTCTTAGTGCGCCATTATGTCCCATATGTCGTTACGTGAGCGATCTCTTCGTTTTCTCTGTTGTTTAAAAGGTGTTGTGGCTAACTTTCTTCTTTCTTTACGCTATCTTTGTTGTTAGTGTTACTTCTTCTCTTCCATTGCTTTTTTTTCCTCGCTCCTTCCCTGTTTATGATGTCTATCGGTGACATATTAGTTGGTGATCAGCTTTCTACTTGTGAGACTCATTTTTCCCCAAACAAAGCCTCTCAGACTACCCTGGATAGTGTCCATTCCAACTATGCTTTGTCTGATGACCTTGAAATCATTTTTCTTCTTGAAAACGACAATCCTTGTTGCTCGAGGAAAGGATATATTGCACTTTATCCTCACATGTAGTATGTCGGTCTTCGGTTCCCGATTTCGGAGCTGTTCTGGTCATATCTGAACTTTTTGGGCATTCCTCCTGCTCAAATGGCTGGAGGATTATAGTTGCCACATATGCTAAGGCCATTCTCTCTAGTATTTTGTTAACCCCTCGAATCTTGAACTCTTTGGTGGGGTTCAGCATGAGGCCCAACGATACCTATTTTCTGTATTCTCTTGCGTGTTTTTTGTAACCTTAATGAAGACATCAAAGGCTGGTCACGGGATTGGTTTTATATGTCTGTCGGCTCTGGCCACTTCAACTTGCGCGGTCTTCCGATAGTAAGGTCTTTCCAAGTTCCTCTTAAGCACCAGACTATGAGATTGATTGCTGAGGAGTAGATTATCAGTGAGCGCTTCTTGGGGCTTTTGGTAATTCCATTGGAGTCCTATCTTACTGATGATAAGGTGAGGCGTAGTGGTCAATACATCATGAATGAGACCGAAAGGGCTTCGTTGACCGAGAGGAAGGCTGAGATTATTGCCCGCGCTGCTGATGATGAAGTTAGCATTGATCGGAAAGTGAGCTCTGATGTTACGGTTCTCAATGCTCATGTTCATAGTGCTGCTGGTCCTCTTTCTAGAAAGAAAAAAGTATCGATGCCTGTTAGTCCGTCGAAGCGGTTATTTTTGTCTTCCGATCGCGTGTCGATGAAGAAAAAGCTTGTTGACTTTGTGTGTTGCACCTCCCTTATTTCAGCTTCTGCTGAGAGAGACCTTTTGAGGGAAGACTGTTATTCTCTGCAGGAGGCGGAAGATATGAGGTTGGCTCTGGAGAGAAGTAAGAAAGATATTGTTCGTCCCTTGGATGATGGCGAAAAGAAGTTTCTCTCTGCTTATGGTGGTCTTGACGTTGTCAAGTGTTTCGATGAGGATCATCGGTCCTTGGATGCCAAGATGTTCCAGTTGGCTGTTGTTCAATCTAAAGAGCTTGACAGTTGAGATTTGGCTATTGAGTTACACTTTCGTCCTCCTCCTTCTCCTCTCGCTGACAGAGGGATGGAAGTTCCTCCTTTCGCAGCTTATACTACAACAATTAAAGCAATTTTCAAGAAAAAAATTCCTTGAAAAAATCAAAATTTTGTTGGAAAAAACTTTTAACAAAGAAAAATTTCGTTATTGGGTTCCTGGAGGCATCCCCGTAGCTAAATGTTTTTACCAAAGAATTAATTTTTTGTTGGTAAAACAAATGATAAGTCAAAGAAATATGGTGCTGGTAATATTGACAACTACCAAGGAAATTCGTTGGTAAAAATCAAATATCTTTACCTACAATTTTTTTTTAAAGAAAACTTTATTTACCTATGAATTTTTTTTCTCGAAAAAACTTAGAATCTTCAAGGAAAATTGTCGTGCGAAAAGGTGACTACCTTTATCATAGAACTTTTTCGTTGGTAAAATGAATTTATACCAACGAAAGTTGTCATAGGTACCGTTAACAATTACCTAGGAAAATATTTCCAATGAAATTTTTTATACCAAAACGATCATTCTCTGCTCTTATACGACTCAATCTACCTCTCAAACTCTCTTAAGACACCAACCACAACCTTCCAAACTCTAAGGACACCACTCTTGGTGTAAGACCACATTATATAAATTCGTATATGATTTTATTTATTTTTAGGCTCAATGAGAATCAAATTCATGACCTATAGAAGAATCTATTGCAATCTTTACCAGTTGAGCTATTTGAATAATTGTGTTGTGTGAAGCAACTTTATAGCTTCTTAAATCAAAATACTCTTATTTTGCAATAAAAAATCATTGCTACGTATGTAATAGGGACTAATAAATAATATTTCGTCACTATAAATCATGACTAAATATTTTCACGACAATAGGTTTTATGTGAAATATTTACCACTTTTAGCAATGAAAATAATTCACAATAACACCATTATAATTAGAAACAAAATAGTAATAACATTTCATTGCTAGATATGTTATTGAAATTGGTTACATCACCAATGAAACAAAATTAAATTTTTGTAAATAAGAAAACGAGCCTTAATAAGAAAAAAAAAGTTCATGGAAATTTATGAATCTTTAGCAACGAAATAAATTTACCTATAATATTATAGTTAATAATAAAATAATATTTTATTGTTAAAGAAATTTTATTTGATTTTTTAGATGACATAATATCAATTCTACTAATAAAAATTTTCAACAAACTAATATTTTTCCGCTGCAAAGAAGTTAGGAACTATAAACATAAATAAATTTCATGAAATTTTTTTCATTGTAAGCAACGAAATAAATCATTGTAATAACATGATAATTAATTAGAGAAAATTCAATTTCATTGTTGAAGAGACACGAGCAAGTGTTATAGTGCATGTACCAAGAAAATGTTTGTTAATAATATTAATTTTTATTAGCAATGAAACAATTTATTGTAAATGACATCATAATTACTAACAAACTAAATTTTTTGTTCACATAGAATTATTTTGTTGCTAAATAATGTTGATGAAAAATTGGTTTTGGAAGGAATATTTTCCGCCAACTCTTTAACAAAGAAAAATTGCCAACAAAATAGATTTTACTACAAAAAGTGACAACTTCATGGCTTTTCCAATGAAAATTTTGTTTTGTTAGAAATACTAACATATTAACAAGGAAAATAAAATTTGTTAGTAAATAACACATTTATTGTAGTGAGTATACCAATTTCCAACAAAATAATGATTTGTCGCTATAAAATAGTTAGTGAGTTTTAATGAGAACAAATTTTCATGAAAGTAATTATTACTTTTTACCTAGAAAACAATTTTCTACCAACAATGTTATAATTACTAACAAAATCTTATTTCCTTGCTACAAAGATTCCATTAAAAAAATATATTATTTCCAACAAAATAAAAAAAGTTCCCAATAGTGTAACAATTTTCAACGAAATATTACTTTGTTGCTATAAATTAATAAACGAGTTTTAACAAGAAAAAAACTAGTGGAAAAAAATTAATAATCATTATCAACGAACCGAATAATTACCAATAATGTAATTATTTTCAAGAAAAACATATTTCTTTATTAAAGAGAGAGGAATAAATGTTAATATTCCGTTAACAAGAAAAGTAATTTGTTGTTAAAATTAGTCTTCTTTAGTAACAAAATATTTCATTCCAGATGATACCATAATTACTAAGAAACTAATATTTTGTGGTTATAAAAAATGTTTCATTGTTAAATCAATTCGGCGGGAAATTAGGTTTGGAGGGAATGCTTCCCGCCACCTATTTAACAAGGAAAATTTTTCACAAAATATATTTTGTTGAAAAAAAAGTAACAAGTTTATGGCTTTTTCAATGAAATTTTATTCGCTGACAATGATACCCTATTAACAAGGAAATTGAAATTCGTAAAAAAATATTTGTCGGTAAATGATAGATTTCTTGTAGTTTTACTTGAGTTCTTCTGCTGCTACCCGTTTCGTTTCTGCTGAACAACGAGAGGGTGATGGAGGTTCTCCTGTCGTTCCTTCGTCTTTCCCTGCCATGGGGGGTTGTGGTTTCTCCATACTACCCGATCCTTGCGTTTTTCATCCGTGTGTCAGTTGGAAAGAACCTACTCCCGAGGAGATCCGAGTTAAATCAGATAGGAAATTTTGCTGGTTCTCTCGCCTTAGCATGCAGGATGGTTCACGTAAGCTGATAAATGAATGACACAGACGGTCGATGCAGAGGCCTTCGATGTCCGTACTGAACCCGAACCTTCATTTTGAAGATGGTGTTAGGCTTATAATGGAGGGGGCGACTCATCTTGCCTATGCAGGAATGATGGGCTTGAGTCATCAGGTCAATCACAATCTTATGGTTTCTTTGGAGAGGAAGCTTTTCGTGCTGCTGGTGGTATTTTCCCATTTTTTTATCAGTGTGATGCATTAACAACGTGATGTTCTAAACGAACCAAAACGGCTGAGGTTGCTCGGGCGTCGTTGGTCGAGGTGGAGGGTGCACATGATCGATCTGTGGCTGCGAACAAATCCTTAAGAGTTGATCTAGAAGGCGACCACACACGTTTGCATGATGTGGAGAAAGAACTTTCCTCTGAGAAGGCGCTTCATGACGAGGCTGTGTGAGCCATGATAGATCATTCCAACAATTGCGATGTTGTTGAGAATATGGTGGAGCAATTGTTGTCTTCGCTTGACGAGGCCAAAGCTGACTCCTCTACGATTCTCATTACTGCTGAGGGACAACTTATTGTGGTAAGAAGTGAGCTTGATTTCGTTAAGGATAGACTCCGTATTATGGAAGTGGCAGATTAGCAACACGTTGTTGATGGTTAGACCGAGCTTTTGGACTATATCGAGGGTCTTGGTGTCGATTTGTTCCAGTATCGTCATCTGGTTTATTAGACTTTTGAGGACGTGGAAGGTTCCACTGAAGATCCTCGAAGTGTCCCAATGGTTGAAGGAGTCCCCGTTGTTGATTTGGCTCATGTAGGTGGTATTGTTGAGGATGTTATAAATCTTTCCCCTTAGCCTTCCATTGCTATTTTTTGAATGTAATTGAATGGATTTTGAATGATCAGAGTTAGCTCCTTTATCCACTTTATTCATCGGTCGTTGTCTTGATAACCTATATTCGATGTTCCACAGATATGTTTGTAACAATCTTTTGGTGATTTGAATTTTCCTATACTTTAGTACGCATCTCTTGATCTTGTGCTTACTGTTTTTGAATTCTTGTGAAAATTGCTTTGTTTGCTTGTCTTTTACTTTATTGAATTATCCGCCCAATCTTTTACTTTGTTAACTCGTCGTGACACAAAGTTGTTTTGCTCAATTGGCTCATTCATTCAACTTGTTTCGTTGGTGCAAGTAGTTGTCCCGAAGTCATTTTACCTAGTTGACTTGTTCGTTCAACCTTTACTCCATCTCAGTTGATTCGAAGTTACTGTGTTAGTTTGACTCGTTCGTCCAATTTTTACTTCGTTAACTTGACGTCTTGGTCGATTCAAAGTTTTTGTTTTAAGTTTGACTCGGGTGTCCAACTCTTACTTCGTTGGTGCGACATTCTAGTCGACTCAAAGTTATTTCATTTAGTTGACTCGTTCGTCTACCTTTTACTTCGTTAACTCGACACCTCGGTCGATTCAAAGATTTTTTAGTTTGACTCGGGTGTCAAACTCTTACTTCGTTGGTGCGACACTCTAGTCGAATCAAAATTATTTCGTTTAGTTGACTCGTTCGTCCAACTTTTACTTCGTTAACTCGACACCTCGGTCAATTCGAAGCTTTTGTTTTTAGTTTGACTCGGGCGCCCAACTATTACTTCGTTGGTGCGACACTCTAATTGACTCGAACCTATTTCACATAGTTGATTCGTTCGTCCAACTTTTACTTCTTTGGTTGATCATACCAAAAGTTTATTGTGAATATCTGACTTGTGTCTGGGTTCCTTTTGGGCATTTGTGTCGATTGTTTTGCTTAGTTGTGCTATAAAGCTGTTCACTTTTTGTGAGATGTCGATTCCGAAATTGAATCTTTATTGATTTTAGTGTTCGTTCTTCTTGGAGTGTCTCTATTACACTGTGAAACATTTTTTTTTTACTCCCGCGTCGCTAGTGTCTATCCTTGCGTTGGCGTTCATGCCTCTATTATTCCTCTTAAGTTATGACCTCATTTGCTTGAGTTGTTTTTGCTCCTCGTTTGGCACTGCTTGTTAGGGGTTTGATGGAATTTGTTAGTGCCTTTATAACTGACTTTGTCTGAATTTGTCTCTACTGCTAATGTTTTCGGAGTGTTGGTATTTTGACTTCGATATAGGCCTATTCAGGTGGGAGGTGCTTCTTTCCCAAAGTGAATGTTGTGTAGAGCATATATTAGTTCCCTTGACCGTTCCTTTGATCCCGTGGCTGTAGCGTCCTTCTTTTCTTTACCTTTGAACTGTTTGTCTGATATACCGACAAACTTGTTCAGTCGTCCCCTCTAGATCCAGTGCTCGATTTCTTCCTTCAATTTGTAGAAGTCCCCAGTATCATGTCCGTGATATTTGTGGAAAGAGCAGTACCTGCTTTTGTCTCGTCATTTCGGGTCCCTTTTCATCTTGGTTGGCCAGTTGACATTCTCCCAGTTTGGTATATGTTTCAAGATGTCGGTTCTGTTTCCTTTTAGGGCTGTGCATGGTTTATGTTCTTTCCTCATTACGCTGGTTATTCGTTCATGATTGGGTCGTGCCGATTGCGGCTTCCTGGATTCCTGATGGTTGGGCTTCGTACGTCCGTCGCTTTGATGTTTCTTTAAATGGCTGTTGTCCTCCCATGATCTGCCATCTCGCATTCTTTCATCTTTTCTCTCTCGTTTCCTTGAATGATTCTCCCTTTCCTGCCCATTCTTTCTCCTTGTAGCTTTCATTTCTTCGAGAAAAAAAATGTTTCTGTGCTATTTTCAGCAATACCGCCATACCTTTCGGAGGTTCCAAATTGACGGCATCGAAGAAGGTGCCTCTCTTCAACCTAGCGAC
Organism: Berberis vulgaris; assembly: GCA_963556465.1. Taxonomy (NCBI): domain Eukaryota; kingdom Viridiplantae; phylum Streptophyta; class Magnoliopsida; order Ranunculales; family Berberidaceae; genus Berberis; species Berberis vulgaris. The sequence continues at coordinate 4,846,935 of OY747126.1, read as the reverse complement.
AAAAATTGCAGTGGTCGTGTCGTCGTTGCATCCATCAATCATCGTTAACTCGTTGGTGAAACGAGTAACATATTCCCAAATTGTTTATTCTGGCTTCTGTCGGATGTGCAGAAGGTAGTGGGATCCTTTCCTCATTCGCTAGCTGCCGATGAATCTGGTAATGAAAGTAGTGGCTAAGGCTTGGAAAGAGTCTATTGACCTCGGCGGCAGGCTATTGAACCAGTTCATTGTTGTGGATGTGAGGCTGGTTAGGAGCGTTATTCATATGATTGATTCTGTGGCTTCTTTTAGAGCCATCATGTGGTGAAAATGTCGTAGGTGATCAGTTGGGTCAGTGGTACCATCGTACACTTCAAACTTTGGCGTGGTGAATTTCTTTGACATTGCTTTCTTCATGAGTTCGTCAGATAATAGTAGCTTGGCCAACTCATATAGTACATTGGGATCCTTGATTTCGATCCTGAACGTGATTTTCGCAACCGTTCTGCCACACTGTGGAGTCTTGTCTTGGTGGAGCTCACTGCTCTCGATGTTTCCCTGCTTGGTTTCCGCTAAGGCTTCTTCACTCACTTGGGTTCGGACAGTCGAGTTTTGTTGACATGGGGATGGAGTAGGGTCGGCTGGCTGAACGCGTTCCTAGGTGATTTTCTCCAGCATCTCCGTGATGTATTTCATCTGAGTCATGAGCAAGTCTACCCGAGGATCTGTGACAACGTCGACTGTCGTCTGGGTTGTCTGGACTATAGCGTGTAGCAAATATGCATTCTCAGATGCTATTGGTTCGGAATTTTGGGCTACATCTTCTCTTTGAGCCGTTATGATGTGTCAATGGGAGAGTTGTCGCGATCATTACTGGATGGTGGATCTGTAGACTGCATTATTCCTTCTGATGGCCTTGTTGATCTTTCGTTAGGTTGTGGTGAGTCTTATCACTGTGAATCTTATTTTTAGGAAAAAGGAAACTCATCGTTCCCCACGGACGGCGCCAAACTGATGCGTCCGAAAATCATCCTCCTGTGAGTTTGACCTGCAAAATCATTGTTAGACTGCCAAGGACCACATTTTTGGTGGTCGAAGGCACTCCGATGCTTAAGTTAGTAACTTTGTTAGAAGAAAGAAGAAAATCTATACAAAACTCTGTTAAAGTTGTATACCTTAGTCGAATGTTCCATTTACCTTTTATAGTGGTCGTGGTTAACTCTCTGTGTGAATTAAGCATGTGACGCGCAAATCAAGGAGGTGTTCTGTAACAATCTTCTCCTTAATGGAGATGCGTTTGTGGAGGCGTAGGTCCCCCCACGGCTCTTTTTTGGTGCAACGTTCTTATTCTTTATGAGAGAACGCGTATTGGGTATGGATTTGGCATTCGATTCGTCTGAGCCTAAATTTGGATCATGTTTACGCCTCCTTAGTAGTGGGCCTAGTCCGAGCCTCTATAATTGACCTCATTCTTTCTGAGCTTTATGAGCTGGCTCAATGGATCGGGCGCTGTATTTTCGTGATGGGACTTTATGCCATATGTACAGCCGTGATGATTGGTCTATTTCAATGTAACATCAGAAGCTATGGGCTTGCCTTAACTATGTTCAGTTTCGAATTAATCAACTTACAACTCTAGTGCTCCGGTAAAGTTACAAAAGAAAGAATTTGATTCTATGCCCATTACAGGCCAACTATCCTGCATTGTTTAATATGGTCCAAATCAAAGCCCCCAACATGTTCTTCGACATGAATCTCCTTATATGCCTCTATATATCGACAACTTCTCGCACTCAAAACCCTAGAGTCACTGTCACAAAGGGAGAAATTTGACCAAATTTATTCTTGTTTCACTGCCGAGTTTGCAAAAGTAACTCAGCTTCCCTGCACGGTTAAGTGATCAATTTCCTATTCAGAATGAAAGATTTGATCAGAACAAAAAACATACGCCAATTACGATCCCCACAAAAGCCCGAAATGATAGAATTGCCAATGCAACATGAGAGAACCACCACACCTTGGCTTCTTCCTGAAGATGATTGCTCTGCTTGCCATGATGAAGAATATATTCATTCAAACCCTCTTTTAGTTATTAAAAAGGGGCATGAAATGGCGAATCGATACTAACCAGATTTAATATTATGATGCATAATTTGACAATAACAGGTTCACCCAATTAAATCACACTAATAACAAGTTTACAACAATGTCACCCCTCTATATATACCCATTCCTTCTCCTCACATCCGAAAGTGTACTCAAAATCACTCACAACAATGGGAGAAATTCAACAAACTCCACACGTAATTATTCTATCCACTCCAGGGATAGGTCACCTCATACCACTCATTGAGTTCGCGAAACGACTCGTTCTCCACCATGATTTTTCCATCACATTTACAATCCCCACCGTTGGTCCGCCCGCTACAGCGCAAAAATCAATCTTCGATTCACTTCCTAGCTCCATCAACTCTATATTTTTACCACCAGTTAATTTAGATGATCTCTCAAGTGACGTTGATCTTGTCGCGAGTATTTTATTATCCATGGATCGTTCCTTGTCTTCCATACGTAGCACGATTGAATCTATAATAGAAAATGAGCATGTCGTTGCATTGGTTGTTGATATATTTGGAACGGTGGCATTCGATCTTGGAAAGGAATTTAATCTTCCTTTATACATATTTTTCACCTCGGGTGTTATGACATTATCGTTGTTCCTACAACTCCCAAAATTGGATGAAGTATACTCTTGTGAGTATAGATATGTCCCGGAACCAATTGAATTGCCCGGTTGTATTCCGATTCATGGCCGGGATTTGATAGATCCAATTCAGGATAGGACCAAGGAAGGGTATAAGCGGCTAGTACATGAATGTAAGAAGTACAAATTGGCTGAGGGCATTTTGGTAAACAGTTTCGTCGAATTGGAAGCGGGTGCACTTAAGGGGTTGTCAGAGGACCCGAATCACCCACCCGTTTACCCGGTTGGCCCATTGATACAAACGGGTCCAGGTGAGGCCGATGGGTCTGATGAGTCTGGGTGCTTGAAATGGTTGGATGAGCAACCAAATGGGTCTGTGTTGTTCATCTCATTTGGGAGTGGTGGAAGCCTTTCTACTGAACAATCCATTGAGTTGGCTTTTGGGCTGGAGATGAGCGGGCAAAGGTTCATATGGGTTGTGAGAAGCCCAAGTGATAAGTCTGCTAATGCAACCTACTTCACTGCACAAAATGTTGAGAACCCTTTTGATTTCCTACCCAAGTCTTTCTCAGAGAGGACCAAAGGGTTAGGTGTAGTGGTTCCCTCATGGGCACCACAGATCCAAATTTTAGGCCATGGCTCGACTGGAGGGTTCCTCACTCATTGTGGATGGAACTCAATTCTCGAGAGTGTGACTCATGGTGTACCGATGATTGCTTGGCCACTATTTGCAGAACAAAAGATGAATGAGTTGTTGCTTGTTGATGATTTAAAGGTTGGCTTAAGACCCATGGCTGATGAAAATGGATTGATTGGACGACTGGAAATTGCTAGGGTTGTTAAAGGTTTGATGGAAGGTGAAGAAGGAAAGGAACTACGACGTAAAATGAATAACCTGAAAAATGCAGCTGCTAATGCACTTAGGGTTGATGGATTTTCAACCATGTCACTTGATGAGGTGGCACTTAGGTGGGAAACAGAAGAATAAGTGAAATATGGATCTTCACTATTAATTCTAGTTGGTCAGCTCGGAAGTTGCTAGGGTTGTGAAGAGTTTGATGGAAGGTGAAGAAGGAAAAGAACTTCGGAATAAAATGAAAGATTGTACTACTAAAATGTAAAAGTTTTATTTCATTTTGAGTTTTCCATAATGTTTGGCGTGGTTTTATATTGAATAAATACACTTTCTAGGCGCATATATTATTGACAAATCTTTACGCATATAACCAGGCTAGTGTGCATCCACATATTCTATGCAACAAGCTCTTTTTAGTAATAATGTGCGTTTGACCTTGGGAAAAGTTGACTTATGGATGATAACTATTCAATTGCCTCCAAAAAAAAACTTTGTCGCTAATGGATACATATTTAATCCTTTATATACTTGACATGATGAGTCTCCTTATCCGATGTGGAACTAAACTTGTTTAATTCGAGCCAACATCTCTAACAGGGTCAACTCATTTCATTCATCGAGCTTGCGAAACGACTAGCCCACCACCATGATTTCTCAATCACAATCACGGATTCTCCACCTTCCACTAAGCTCAAAAATCGGTTCTTAACTCGCTTCCTAGTTCCATCAACCATATATTTCTACCTCCAGTTAATTTGGATGATATCAAGAATGACGATAACCTTGTTACACTTACACATTTATGCTTAACCATGACTCCACTACATCAAATTGACATATTTGTAACAACTTTCAAAACAGTAACACTTTTGAGTTGTTCACCAAACAATTTCAAGTCAAAACTAAATTTATAATAAAAAAATGAAAAACAGTTAAAAAAAAGTGATACAATAAATTAGATCACCAAAAATAATATCACTTGTGGGACCATACTCTTCATGGTGATGCAATTATTGCATCACTTTATTTGTGAAAATATATAAAATTGTTTTGTGAATTGTTATAGCTAAAAAATATTACTGTTTTGGAGGTTGTTATAATTTTTTTTTTTTTGGTGTAGTGCTCTTTGCATGCCCGGACTCCATGATTCAATTGAGTCTATCATTGTTAAAGAAGGCGTTGTAGCATTGGTGACCGGTATCTTTGCAATGGTTGCATTAGACGTTGCTAAGGAGTTCAACCTTCCGTTGTATATGTTTTACTGCACTAGTGTTGCATCCTTAGTCATAGTTCGTCGGGAGGGTTTTCTTTTGGCCTATCTACTGGTGTTTCTCTTAGTGTTCAATAGGGGTGGGCACGTGACGGGATGGGATGAAATATACCCATCCCTATCCCATCCCGTTCATATGGGATCGGGACGAAATATACCCATCCCTATTTCATCCCGTTCATACGGGATCGGGACGGGACGAGATAGGAAAAACCCCATCCCGACCTCGTCCCATCCCAAACGGGTTCGGGACGGGACGAGATCATCGTGCTGCCTGTGACTGCTGCGAAGATTATCATTATATAAGAGCGTGAAAAATAACTTTCTTATAATTAGATATAGATGTGGCATGCAAATATAAGGGTAACCACTAAATCCCCTAACAATGAAGTCGAGTGGGCTGACTTTTAGAAAATGACATGATAAATGGGACCCACTGAGAGTATTGTGTCGCTGTGATGGCGTCCCAACTGATTTTACAATTTCATTACTGTGGGAAACAAAATTCATGGTTCTTTGACAAAATGACATTTCATCTTTTGTTAGGGAAGAAATATAGACCTATTGGTGATGCTCTAACATATTCATAATGGTTTACTATCAATACATATATCGTAATTAAAAAAATTATTTTTACAGCTCAAGGCATCTCAAATTCTTGGCTCCGCCCCTGAATGTTCCCTTCCGAATATGTATTACTCAGTTAATTGTTATTTTTCATCTTCACCTGGGTATTATCAATATTTGAAAGTTAAATAATTAGAGCCACTTTTATTGGGAATCCAAGCAACAGTCTGCTATCTTTCTCTTGCTTAATGAATATTTATTTCTTGAAGTAACATTTCTGTTACCACTGCAAACACCATGAGTTTCTGTCAGTTATCTGTAAGTTTATATGAATAAAAATAAATAAATATTAATAATAAATATAAAAAAATTAGCTCGGGACTGGACGAGATTGGCGGGATTGAAAATCTTCATCCCATCCCATCCCATTCTAGATCGGGACGGGATCGAGATGAAATTATTCAATCCCATTAAAACTCGAATCGGGACGGGACGAAATCGGGATGGGATGCCCACCCCTAGTGTCCAATGGAGCGATTGGAAAATGAGGGATTGAAATGGTTTGCTCAATGAAAAGTGAAAGAGACGTGAAAATGATGTGGGTAATGAGGTTTAGGCTTCATATTCAATTGAAAGATAACATGTGCTACTTAATATAAATTAAATTTGCTCGGTCGGTAATTAACTTATCACTTAAATTTGTCATACATATCTATAAGATACAAGCATTTAATACGAACAAGATTTACAAATTAAAAAAGATATTCTATGTTTCAACCAATCCATTTTGGAGTACTCTCGTGGCATTTGAGTCCAAAGAAACGCAAATTCTTGATTTAAGTTGGTCCATCTAAATTACTAGCGTTTGAAATGTGATTCCTACTTGATGGTGGTAACCGGGAGATATGTCAAAAATTTTCAATAAAATAAAAATAAATTAATAATAACAACAATAATAATCTATACTATTAATAAGGTCAAGACCCCTTAGAGTAACTACCTCACTTTTTGGACAAATTGAACTCCGGTTTATTTTAAAAATAGCTTAGTTTTATTTCAACTTAATGGTATTAAGCACCTTTTGCAATTTATTCAACTTTCAATATTTTTTAATATTGAATTTTTTTTTAATTCAATAACTACCCCCTATCATTTTTTTTTTACCTTGGCGCCACTCATCATATGACCATGATCGATCCTTGATATCAAACAATTCCATCGGACTGTGTATGACTGTATGTGTGATAACATCTACTATATCAGGAATATCAATGAACATTATTGCAATTGCTCGTAAAACTTTTATTTTTATTTTTATTTTTATTTTTATTTTTATTTTTATTTTTATTTTTTTAAAGCTTATAGAGGTCTATTTCAAGATATCTGTTACTAACTGGAATCAAAGAATTAGTAGAGTTGTTCCACAAAATGGGAATGTGCTAGGTTACGAATTTATTTATATCCAGACCAAACGTCTGATGACTACGCAACTTTTCAAATATTGAGAGACATTTTACAATGAGCAATGACACCATTTGATGTTAGTAGTTAGTCGATTGTTGGTGGAATATTTGTTTCCTACCAAACACCTTCACTGATTGCTGCTAAATCCATCATGAACACGCCTTTAACTGGACTTGCAGTCTTTTCCAGATGCCAAGTGAGAAGAAACCAAACATGCCTGGCAAACTGCTATTTAAAGAACAGGTGGTCTAGTGTTCAAACAAAATTTCATATATTTGACTTGACTTAGTTAACAGTTGAATCAACAACCAAACACATCTATCCCTGTGAAGAAACATACCCTTCAAACAATTGACATCTTCATTTATTATAGAGTACAAAAAATAAATTTTTTGCATAGATCCATAGGGACACGGGACAACCAATTTATATAAGAATACAAAACAAAATAAATCGAAATAATAAGAATCCCGCCCATAGTCCTAAGAAAATGAGTTAGAACTAGAAAGCTACTTATTCAAACGTAGGGTTGTGTCGTATAACATTTAAGCGTTGGTTAGACGGCCACCATTTTGTAGAGCATATGTGGTGATGGCATTAGCCATGCCAATAAGGGATTCAATCATGATAAATGGCTCAACTTGGGCTGCTAACTCATCTGGTACTTCATACCGAATAGTTGATCTGATGATGCATGAAGTCGGACTTTTCTCAAGGATGTGGAAGCTCTCCAGGTAAAAAGTGAATCCTAGGGCCAAATATCCATCACCGACGCTCTGTACATCTTTTATACGGTTGACATGATCCATGGTTATAAATTTCTCGATTTGATGAATTGGTACAGACCCTAGAACAACCATAGCAAAAATCGATTATTAAATAACCAAGAAGGAAATAGAGTTCCACAATGTAAAACTGAAGAAATTAGAGGCGTGATTTTTACCTGGGGAAAATGTGACATTAATGACAGTATTAAGGTCTCCATCGCCTTCAAGAATTTGTATGCTCTCAAAGACAGTTGGGAGCAATTCTACAATGAGCCTAGGGAGATCGGGTGAGCCATAGACAGCCCAAATGTCATCTGCGGAAGCACCGTGAACTTCCGTTTGATTCACTATCTCCCTCTTCAGTCCATTGCAGAAAATGAAAAAACTGAAGAACAAAATCAAACAAAATTCCTTCCTCATTTTCTCTATATGATATGATGTTTCTCACAATGCACTAAGCACAAGTAGTCTTCTTTTGTTAGAACGTTTGCTGATGTTTATTCTTGTTAGCCTAAACACTATATTAAGATTATCAAAATCGCGGGATTTAGCACGCCTTCAATAGGTGATAATACCCACATGTACTAAAACATGATCAAAAACCAAATTAAATATTAGATGAATGTGGTCAAAGTCAGAGAAAGGGATGAATTTGAGACTTAAAGACGTAGTATTTTCGACAAGTTGTTATTAAACTAAATCATTTGTATCATTATTGAATTGGTAATCTTTTGTGGTTTCTGTATAGTCCATATTGTTGAAAGGAAAGATGCAGTATTAGTTTTATGAGGCTGCTGGATGCCTGAATGCCTACCTTCTATGAAGAGGTGGCTGCCCTTGAGCCTACCAACGACCGCTTTATCTTTTACAGCCCCTTCAACCTTTTGTTTTAGGACAAAATTATTGACTAGGGTTGAAAACCGAACTGAGGGTTGGTTTTTCACTCAAACTGAAAAATCGAATTGATTACTACCAGTTTCAAAAAAATTTCAATTGAAACCGACCATATCGGTTTCAAATTTATGCAAACTGAAAATCGAACCGATCACCTAAAATGTTACTAAAAGCGACATAAGACCGAACCAACCAACTAAATTAAACATATTATATTATTTTACGTATAATAATATATTATATTTTTATATATACCCGATCGGTTTGGTTTTGTATCAGTTAAAATTACTTAAAGATTATCGAACTGAAACTGGTTCTAAACTATACCGATCGATTTGGTCGGTTTATTCGGTTCTTTGTTCAACCCTAATAGTGTTATAAGTTAGTGGCTTCACATTATATATATATATGTTGGGACAAATACCAATAAAACAATACTAAGGAAATAATCTAAAGCAATAATAAACGAGACACCAAGATTTATGTGGAAAACCCTTCAATGTGAAGGGAAAAACCACGAGGCAAATTCGAGAAAATCCACTAATCAATAAGAAGAAGTACAATAACTTCTCAAGCTTTTTGCCCAAAACTTGAGTAATACAAGGAGTAAATAACACGGGTTACCTCACAGCAAATTAACCCAAAAGCTCATTCAACTTCTTCTACCAAATCAATAGACAAAACTAAGTCGATATCGGAGCCAAGCGTCACACTTTGTCGCACAAAATCGCGCCCAAAGAATCAGACACAAAGTCACTGTCCACGCGCACACAGCCGCACCAAACACCAAAGAGAATACTATGTTCTCTGTTACTTATTCACGCAGCAACTTATCTAAAAACACTATGAATAAAACTCTGTTTTATGCACCAATTTATACTTGTTTGTAGCCGCCCAACACCGCCTCAAATAGAACTTTGTTTTTATTTAATTAACACCGCCTCAAATAGAACTTTGTTTCTATTTATTTCTGTTTTTGTTTCTTATTGAAAACATTTTTCCTTATTCAACCAAACTTGAAACTATGTTTGATTAATTACCAAAGTTGGATCCACCTTAATGAACTGGATCTCAACAAATCTCCTCCTCCAGACCATTAGGGAAGAATAACCGCCTAGTCATATTAGGTCATTCCAATGAGTTCTCCACAGAACTCATGTTTTCCTTTTGGAACTATTTTTGTCATCATGTCGGAAGGATTTTCACTAGTATGAATTTTTGCAACCTGGAAACCATTTTTCTCAAGCACATCACGTATATAGTGGTAACGTGTATCAATATGTTTGGTAAGTACATGATATGTGGCATTCTTACCCAACTCAATCGCACTCTGACTATCACAATGCACCACATACTTATTCTGATTCACACCCAGCTCCTTGAGTTATCTTTTCAACCATAACATTTCCTTCTCTGCTTCATTAATGGCAATATACTTGGCTTCAGTAGTTGACAAAACAACACACTTTTGCAATCTAGACAGCCAAGCTGCAGCTCCCCCTACAAAAGTAAAAAAATAACCTGAAGTCGACATCTTCTTGTCTAAATCACCTGCAAAGTCTGCAACTGTATACCCTTCTAACACAGCTCCTAAATTACCAAAGCTTAAACAAAGCTTTGAAGTACTTTCAAATATCTCATAATCCATTTAACTGCATCCCAATGTTCTTTTCCTGAATTTTTTGAATACCTACTCACAACATCGACTGTTTGAGCAATATCTGATCTTGTACAAACCATAGCATACATCAAACATCCTACAACAGAGGAGTATGGAATACTTGACATATGTTTATTTTCTTCATCAGTACGAGGAGACAACACTACACCAAAAATACCCATCAGCAACGGTTTGGGACCGTTGGGGTAACCATTTGTCACGGCTTAGAGCCGTGGGCAGTAGAGGCGTCGCAAAATCATCATTGACGGCTTAGAACCGTGGCAACACATATTAGCAACGGTTTTATGCTCGAGGACGATTGATGCTTTAGCCACGATTCTAAGTCGTTGCCATAATTTTAGCCACGATTTGAAGCCGTGGCAAGTACTGGCCACGGTTTTAAACCGTGGCAAGTTATGGCCATGGTTTATAGCCGTTGCAACAATGTTAGCCACGGTTTTAAGCCGTGGCAAGTACTGGCCACGATTTTAAAAGATACAATTATATGAACAACAACAGTACTGGATTGAAATCACTTGCTATCATATCATATGAATTGACATTAGCAAACTAAAAAGATACAAATGGATGAAGTTACTCCTGCTTTGAGGAAACAAAATGTATTAAGTTACTCCTGCTTAATACATTTTGCTTTGAGGAATTATTGGGACACAAGCATAGAAAGGGAAGGAAAGAAAAGGACAAAAAAAACCAATAATCAATGAGAAAGTAACGTTGTGACTGCAAATAAAATCATTGAATTTCTTCAAAGAGAGAAAATTTAAAAGGACAGAGTGGATTATACAAAGAGGGTATAGAAGAGAATGACAATGATTTTGATTTCAAAAAACCAAACTAGTCTTTATATATACCTAACACCTACAAGTCCTTGCCAAACATCCAGATGTGTCCAACATTGTCATTTTATCAAACATCAAAAACACATAACCAAACTCGCAAAAACAATCAAAAAAGCACAACAAACATCGCAATCCAAAGTAAATACTCACTTCACCCCAATAGCATTCTGTGATATTAGTCAAAGCAAGAATATTCCATAAAGAAGAATCAAAACATGCAAAGACACAAATATTGTAGTATAAAAACAAATAAATTAAACAAGCACAAAGATGCAAATCTTACACATAGAAGAGAACTCTATAAAAATTCAAGGAAACTAACCTCTGCTAGCTTATCAAAATCAAAATAACGATTTCTGGAACCCCTGCTTCCAACAAGCTTGGATGGCTGAGATTCAGTTGGAACATCCTGCAACAGAAAAAATTGGGCAGGTTGTAAACAAAGCATTAAACAGATTGTGGCACCAGAGGACATGGCAACAGATTGTGGCTCCTTGCAAACATAAAATGAACATTCAGGGATGAAGTTTCAAAAGGTTCAGTTTACAAACATGATATCAGTAAAAATCTATAGCAGACTAATTCAAAACTTTACAGATATATTGTACCTAAAGTGATGAAGCCAGACAATCTTGGGGTAGCTGAGCTAATGGTGAATCTATTTGAGGTTGACCGAGGAATATAAGCCCTCACTTTCTAAACGATCTACACTGGTAGTGACTGGATTTACTTGGCTAGACTGTATGGTAAGAGGCTGTGATTAAGGGCAAATGTCAAATGAACAGTTAAGAAAATAAATTTCAGTAGAAGTCAAATCAACAGTTAAGAAAAGAAATTTCAGTAGAAGTCATGAGCTTTTGCTGAGGATAAGTCCCTATTTTCGAGACAATCTACCCTAGTATTGTTTTCATCCACCTGATCAGACTGTAAAAGAGAAACTTTAAAAGGGCCATTTTGTCACATAGGAGTCTCAACAAACAAAAATTGTACCTGAATTGATGAAATTCCATCATCTTTGGCAGGCACAGCATGCTGCTCAACAAAAAGTGAGCCTCTCTGATTTTGCTCCAAGGATGGTGCTACACCATTTTCACAAGAATCTAACCCAGTATTACATTCATCCATTTCACCAGACTGTATGGCGACATGCCATAGTTAAGTGCAAACATCAAATGAATAGTTTCACATTGTTTGTGTGACACCTTGGTTACCATGTAAAACAGAGATACAAATGTTTTCCTTGTGAAGAAAATGTGCAACAATTACCTCCACCAAATAATTACCTTGCAAGTAAAATAATTCTATAGATTGTCGGTGAGACTGAACTCGGTAGACACATACCTTCCATAACTAATTTGATATGATAGTCAAATCTTGGGGGCTGTGGAACATAAATATCTAAGGAGATACTCGTTGGAAGAACAGGTATCTGCCAAGTCTTGATGCAATTTTGTGATTGTCTTTTGCAAGGATCTTAGAGCTGGAAGCAAAGTTCAGGAACTTTGCTGAATGGATTGCCCGTGAGCCTTACAAATTTCCTGCAACATAAACAAGTTCATTACCACTTTAATACTCAAATGGAAAACAATATTTACTGGTAGTGTCCAAACTAACTAAAATCATATAAAACTTTGCCAACAAACAAACCTGGCACCAACGAAGAATGAACTCCAAATGCGGGCAGCTATCCAGAAGGTCAGCGAACACCTCTATGAGCCTTTGCAAATATCTTAAGGGCACTGATGAAGCAACAACTGGTATATCAGTAGGAACCACAGAAATAATGCATTTTTTAATCAGGGAATCTTCATTCAGACGAAGGCTGAGCACCAATACCCTCTGATATTGATTCTCACTGAGAGCTATATCTACTGCCTGTTAAACATCGTGGTCACAAGAATAGTCAGTGGATTGGAACAAAGAAGCTTAAGACAGAGATAGCTGAAAGAAATAATGTGCAAGCTAAACAAGCAAGTACCTCTGGTGTAACATCTATGTCAAGATCAGTGGGATCGAAAATGAAAGAATCGTCTATAGAGTATATCAAAACGCCTTCTGTTGTTGCTGCCGCCCAACAACGACCTGTAGGTGCAATCCTCAAGCACTTTGTTCGGATAACTGGCCTTCCATTGTTGGGCATGGAACCTGGTAGATCATAACCCAACTTTCCCCGAGTTTGGCGATTAATGCCTTCTTCTACATCACTAGCCTCATCATCAATTAAATCGAGGGGCCCAGCTTCTGTCATCTTCTTTGAGTTCAAGAAGTCTAGAACTCCATCCAATGAGAGATGGTGGGTTACTTGAAATCTATGCAGCAGTACCTGGCAGTCAATTAAGAGAAGCAGTTAACTTAACGATGTTCACGCCATACTGACGTTCATCTAATATTCAAATGGAAATAGTAAAGTAGCAGTATTAGGAAACATAAACGAAACAGGAGAAGAAATAAGTAATCTAAATGCCATTTTTTTATTTGAAAGAGGCAAAAACATTTATTCAGGAAAAAGAGTATACATCACGGCAATAGAAAAACACAAAATGGAAACACTAATCTCTAAATAATTTTATCCATAGGTCAATAAAATAAAAGCAGATATTGGAATCCCACATAGGAATAATCTGACTCTTCCTACTCAACAAGAACGCCAATCGGGAAACCATGCAACCATCCGATGACATAAAACTTTGTCAAGAGAACAGTAGATAAACAAGAAACGTAACGCATGCAATCTTTTAGAACCAATTTATTAGAAGAACTACAAGCATTCTACATTACAAGTTTCAACAAATGACTCTAACTAGGATGTAGAACTCCTACAACCACAGATCACTAGTCTCCTTTATTAAGAAGTAAAAAATGAACAAAATCTGAAATATAACACAGAATGTTTTACACGTTGATGAGAACAATGACATTCTTATGCCAATCACAAACTATTGAACTTTGCATGCAAAACTATGGTGACATCCTTACTTTAAGTAGTCTGAAACATCTTCCTCAGTGAAGATGCTCTCAGCTAGGAAAGTCAGATAAATTTGCCTCGAACCAATAACAATTCCACTAGGATCACTCTTCTCACTCCGGTAAATTTACTCAGCTCCTCTTTTGCTGCCACCATTACATTGCTTCCAACATAGTTGTAACTATCAATCATCAAGTTCCACATGATTTTTACACCATACGAAGAAATCACCAACGTCCAAATCCCCCATCATGTCTCATTTTGGATCACTCTTGTAAAGTTTCACCTCAGTCCTATATTTGAAGCATAAGGAAAGTCTGATCTCTGTTGCAGGGTTCAATGATCCATGGCAATCGCAAGATAATCGATGGATAGGATCTACAACCTCTATTGCTATCGCAATGACATTCTTATGCCAATCACAAACTTTGTAAGTCCTTGACACTGAAGGAATAGGATTGCTTGGAGAAGGAAACCTCACAACACCTTGAGAAGATGGTGGTAATGGAAATGGTGGTAATGGAGATGGAGGTAATGGATTTTCTGGTTGCCTTGTCGATTGTGCATGGGATGAAGGTGTATCTTCAGTTCTTTGTGTCCCTCCTTGTGTTCCCTCACTTGTTGATGGTCTCACATAAGTTCCATTTTCAAGTCTCTCTCGTATCCATCTAACATTTTCTTCCAATCTATCATATTTTTCGCTAAATTTTTTTACTTCCAATGTTTTATCCAAAAGCAATGAACGAGTGGGAAGTACAACATCATACTTCCTTTTAGAGACGGTGGTTCCAACACAACGAACACGTCCCCTTTCTTCTTGGCCAAACACTTGTCTTAGAGGATCATTATCAATAGTGAGGTCAGTGGTACCCTGGGTTGAAGATTCTTGCAAGGCGGCCTTTTTTGCTTTAACTTGTTCCTTCAAAAGAATGAAAAAATAAAATAAATCAGGACACAAATAATATTCAAACAACTACAAAGTAAATTAAGAATTGTGTGGGCACATACCATATATAGTTCAGCACCATGCGTGGGTTTTCCATCCTTTCCCGTGTGACAAGCAATCCATATGTCAGTTCGTGTGACTGGTTCCCCATCAGGGTTTTTCTCAACCTATATACTTGAAAGATTAATCTCAGCCTATATAGTTAAATGGTTATTATTGTACTAGTAGCTAGAAACTCAATTACCATTTCATACTCTACTTCTGCAGCACTCTTTTGGCCACCCCCATACATACTTTGAAGCCTTTTTGTTTTTGGCATTTTGGACTCTAATTGCCTTCGCTTCGGGGGTGCTCTCATAGCGAACAAACTCCTTCCAATCCTCCTCTCTTACACCATTTGGAACATGCTTATCTTGTTCCTCAATGGTAGGATACTTATCCAAATAATCCTTCCTAAGATTTGCCTTGAACCTTCTAAAATATTCAGGCATTTTCAAATGCACACTCCTTTTCACATAATTTTGGATGTCGTATTCACGCTGCAAATAAGCCATTGAGATATAAGTTGACAATAAAATAAGACATTATGAAAATCAATGATGTAAAATCTCACCTTGAGGCCATTCCACACATCCTCTTTGTAGTTGTCAGTAACATGGTGCCAACCCTTGAATTTGATGGGCACAAGGGTTTCAACAAGCTTTCCAATGTTTTAATTGAAATTTCTAGCACCAGGTCCAACTCCTAAACCATGGACATTGAACTGTATGGTCTTTTTAACTTCACTGTCATCATTTGTAGATGTAGTGACATCATTGGTGGAGAGATTGCTGCGAGTACTACCCATTTCTATCAATGACATTATAGATATTAACCATTATCAAACAAAAAGAAATAAGAAACAACTATATACACTACATTTATAGATAGTTTCCTTCCGCAACATATCACCACAAATAGATTTTTATAAAGCATTGGAAAAGCCAATCTGAATACATAGCTACAAAGCTTCCCTTTCCCAACTCAAAAGTCAAAATAAGAAACAAAGACAAAATAATTGGTCTCAACCAAAGAGGATGACTAAAATAGCATTAGAAATGCATCAAAAAATATTGTAGCATAGTCAATTAAAATTCCAGTAAGCTCTTCAGGTTGGGGTTGTCTTTCAAGATGCTTTGATACACAGTGGGAGTTTCCTTTTTATCGACATTAGTGTTCAAGCCTCTTTGAGTATGTAGAACTACATGCCACCCGTCATTTGATTGATCTTTCGAATAAAATACCCCACTTGCTTCTTGAGCTAAAATGAATGGATCCTCTTCCACCTTTCTTTTGTCTTTTAGCTTCGACAAGTTTACCATCTCATGGTTCCAAATTGGGTCCACCTTATATGCATTTTTCTTATCTTCCACTTTGACCCAATCACAATAGAAGACAGTTTCTTTGAAATCTATGTAGTCTAGCACCAGTATGTCTCTAACAACTCCATGCCATTTGACTAGTTGGTCCTTTGGCCTATTATCTTTCTTACTAGCAACAAAATGAGCAATGGCATCCATGGAGACACCACTATCTTGTGTCACCAAACATTCATCCAAAGAACTTGTCGCAAATGTGAAACCATTTACACAATATTTTGGATATCGGGTTGCCAAAAATTGTGGACAATTGGCTAACCTTCAAAGTGTGGTATTTGTTTCCCCAGCCTTCTCCAACTACATTGTAAAACAAATCATCTTAGAACTGAAATCTGAAAATAAAAAAAAATTATATATATATATATATGAATAAATACACATTATAAAATACCTCATTACACAACCAAGGAATAAAATCTGTGGCTTTCTCAACATTTTTCCTTGACCCTTTTTTTTTTACTTTGTGTAGCCAACTCCATGCAATAATCATTGTATTTTCTGCACAAGTTACCATATTATCATAATTCTATATTTCTAGTTATAAAAAAAAACTAAAATAATATATATCTTACTCTTCCCAATCACTCGAATCAGCAAGAGCATTGAAAACCCATCTTCGAGCTTGTTTAAATTGTACATTATTTAGCATATAGTTTTTTCCTTTATCCAATGGCTTTTCATCAGCATACTCATCATCTACATCGAGCCACTCCTCTTGACTGTGTTTGTGAGTTCCGAACCGTGGCTTTGTCATATACTCCATGCAGTATGTAACAGATTCATCTACAAGGTATGATTCTGCTATTGATCCTTCTATGTATCTGAAAATTTTAGCATAGTCTTTGTATCGTTTCATTAACCTATCAATCATAAATAAAATGATAAATTAGTATATAATATAATAAGATAACGTGATGACGTGCACTAAAATTAGAAAAATTATTTACCGCTCAAAGGGATACATCCATCAATATCGAACTGGACCACCAAGCATCGCTTCCTCGGTTAGATGAGCCATGCAATGCACACTTATAACAAAGAATGAAGGCGGAAGCTCCTTTTCAAGGACACAAATTGCCTCAATCACACCTTTGTGTGCCAACTAAAGATCTGTTTTTGTTGATCACTTTAGCACATAAGATATTAAAGAATAAACTAATTCTTTGAATAACAATTCTTAAATCTTTATCATTTTTGTCACGAAAAACATGTCTAAGCAAAACTGGAAGTAAATGTTGCATAATGACATGGTAGTCATGTGACTTCAGTCCTCTTAGCTCCAGGGGATTGCCAAGAACGCAATTACTCAACTTGGATGAAAATCCACTCGGCAATTTCAACTCTTTTAGTGTATTCATAAATATTTTTTTTCTTTCTTGGTCAAGGCAAATGATGCTTTTGGCATTGAAGTTTTTCCCATTTCATTGTCATGGCTCAACCAATATCTCTTATGAGTTCCCATGTCTTCCATATCTTTTTGAGCATTCTCACCATCCTTTGTTTTCTTAGAGACATTCAACAATATGTTCAATAAGTGTTCAATGACATTCTTTTCAGTATGCATCACATCAATATTATGTCGTAGCTCAAAAAACTTCCAGTACGGCAAATCAAATAAAATGGACCTTCTAGACCACGGTGGCGCAATGTTATTGGTTGGTTCATCATTGACGTTATCATTTCAACCATATTCTTCGTTCATCATTGACCTTCCAAAATTTCCACTATCCTTCGTTCAACTTCTTCGCCAGATAATCGTCGTGGAGCACGACGATGTTCAACATCTTTGTTGAATCCCTTGTCATCTCTAAACTTGTGTTTTATAGGTAAAAAATGTCGATGGCTTCTATAGCATATCTTCCGACTGTTTGAAAGACGTTTAGATTCTACATCATCAACACAAATAGGGCATGCATTATAACCATGAACGTTACAACCAGCTAGAGCCCCATAAGCAGGAAAGTCATGGATACCCCAAAACAACATTGCTTTCAACCGAAAATTGCTTTTAGTACACACATCCCAAGTTGAAACACCATCTTGGGCTCTCGTGACTGAATTCGCCCTTTCTGGGTTTTATGAATATTCTTGGTTTTGGGATATTTAATCATTGTGATAGACGATCTCTGCCACGTGTACAACTGCGATGACAATCTTAGAAGCTCAATATCCGATTATTAACCTCACAACCATATATACCTCTTAGAAGTCTTTGGCATATATAACTTTTTAAATTAAAAAAAATCATTGTTATAGCCCACATAAACTAATTTGTGTTGCTAATTAGTGCGGAAAAATTCACATCGGAAAAAAATAAAATTTTCTAAATAGATTTGAAATTCCCACATAAACAGGTCCTCAATTATAAATAGAATAAACCATAATTGGGTAAGGAAACATTCACCGTATCCAATTAAAAAGGACTAAATAAATGAATAATTATCAAAATAGTTACATTATTCTAACCATCAAAATGAGCCTAACTCAAGAATCACGTGTATGAATTGGTGGTAGAGTTATGTCAAAAAATTTAAACATAATTGATGCGTCCAAATCCGTATGATCAATTTTTGACCTGCAAAATGAACAACAATGAGCAAAGGACCACCGATGTGGTGGCCGAAGGCACTCCAATGCAAAAGTCAGATGACTGAGTAAGGATGGATATAGACTGTAAATTAGATTATAATTGCGTACCTTTCACATCCCTTTTATTCACCTTATATAGTGAATACAATACTCCTTCAAGGACTTTATCATCGTGGGGTGATGGAGGGACGAGATCTCGCTGAGGATCTTACCCATCCATGATTGGATTGCATTTAGCACTTGTTTCTGTTTGAGATCCAATACTTGATTGGATTAAGAGATGTATGAGATAGATCATGGGCTTGTGACAACCCAACGATTTATTTTCAAGCTTTATTATCCTGGGCCAAGCTCCAAAATTTGTGCCACGTGGGGCTCGCATGATCTGGGCTTGGGGGCCTGACTTACGGGCTAAACGATGATTTGGTTGAGTCTAGGCTGGACCGTGTTTGGTCCTGACCGAGACCACGCTAAGGCCTTACTGTATTAGGGCTGTCTTGTGCCATGTGTGTGGTTGTGACTTGGTGAATGTTTGATGTTTCATCAGTTCCCCCTAGTTAGTGGGGTTGCGAGCAAGCCCCTTAACTCTTTGAATGGGGACTTGAGAAACGCATTTGAAACTGAGGTCAATGCCTCTTTGTTTTTTGCGTAGTGTTTAATATACATGAGACTATTGGGCGATCGTACACAAACACTGCGCCTATACAAGCCTGGTTTGGCTAGATCATACCTTGGATTTGCAGAGTTTCTCTTCATATCTTCAAGATGGAGTTCTTTGAATGTTCTCCTACCATGTATCTTCCAGGAGCCATAGAAGGGCATTCATTTTTTAGGTCTTTGAACATTCTAATTTTTGCAACAATGAGTCCAGTAGAATTTGCACTATAAGGGAGCTTACTGGCTTGAGTGAGCTTCCAGTTGTTCTTCGATGGTTCCCAAATTTCCTTTTGCATTGTGAAGAAGAAGTCGAGGGCACCTTCTTGATCTTGAGTTTGTTAGTCAGCGTGAGGTGCGCTTGCGGTTCTATCCACCTCCTTTGCGAGATAACACCAGCAACCCTCTCTACTAATGAGTGGTTGACCCTGCCGCTTCTTTAGCTGCACCTCTGGTATTTGCTTTAGAAGGCAGACTGGTGGAATGGATCTTTAGTATGTGTTATGGTAGATCATCGCTCGCACCTTCATTTCCTCCAAACTCAGATGCTTGTAGTATGTAATCCTCTGATGTGATCAGTTGGTTGAGCTTTGTAACAACTCTTTGTTTAATCAATAAAATTTACTTTTTCGTATGTAATTCATGCTTCCCTTTTGGCATTATGTTTGGTCTTTGTCTGGATGGCTTTGTAGCATAATATAGTTCAACCAAAAATAAAGAATTAGGTTAACTTGATTTGCCTATGTGTTTCCTTGTTCCAGTCAGTTTAGATCTCACAACGAGGCAGCTTAATCCCCAAATAGGAGTTAAGCTATTTGAGAAGTACTCCCATCTGAGCGGATAGAGCTTCTCGATGTAAGCTGACCGCTTCCTGAGTTAATTGAGAATACCTAACTTAGTCCTGAACGGGTTTTAAGTGTTAGAGTGTCCGTTTTGGCCCGGACAAACTTGAGTCCACAAAGTAGTGCTTCTTAATGCTGGATAGGGTTTTTGTATCATGGAAATTATCTTGGTTCGAACGGGCTAGACTTCATAGGATAAATTTTCTTGACCTTAAACAGGGCTCAAGTAAAAGAGAAATCATCTTAGTTCCGAGGGACTAGATTTCGTGAGACAACCCGGTTTAATCCTAAACAGAACCCTGGTAGTTGGGGGGTCATCCTGGCCCACGCGTACAGGAGTACACAGTAGTAGTACTGCCGTGAGGTTGGACTCAGTCTATTATAAAACACCCCAATTTAATCATAAAATATTCGACGACCACGAGGGTAAATTTCTTCTTCTCGGAGATGGAGAATGGGCCTACAATATCCATCACCCACTATGCAAAGGGCCACGGGCTTGTCATTGGGACCAAGTTTTGTGTAGACATATGTGTATGATGCGTACCTCTGACACTTGTCACATTTATGGACGATGTCTTTGGTGTCTTGCTGCATCTTGGGCCAGTAGTACCTCAGTGCGAGGGCCTTGTGGACCAAAATTCTTTATCCGAGGTGGTTCTCGTAGATTTCTTCTTGGATTTCTCTGAGGATATAGTCTGCCTCGTTGGGGGTCAGATACCTGAGCAGTAGGCCAGTCACTAACCTTCTGTATAGCATGTCGTTAAGCAGTATGTACCGCACCCCTGTTCTTCAGCTTATGATTCTCCAGCTTTTCTGATATTCACCTAATTATTACACAGAATACCACCTAATTTATATTTGTTATTCATTTTGACAATATATTTTATATTAATTATTTAAATTTTGTATTTTTCAGGATTCAGAGCGTTAACGGATTAATGCGGAGTTTGAGGTGATAATAAGCAATTTGGTGTTGACGAGTGGAGTCGGGGGTGCAGTTAACCCAACACAATTACCCTAATTTACTATAAAACCCAATAACCCTAATTTCAGAGGTTTTTCTCTCTTTTCCTACTGGTTTTTTCCTCCTCTCTTTTCTAGCCACCACACCAATCCACCCTGCCGGCAATCCTCACTCGATACGACAGTGCGATAATCCCGCCATCACCACCTCACCTCGCCACCGTCCAACAACCACGACCACCACCACCATCAGACACCACCTCCTCTCCCTGTTCCATCACGCTACACAACCACCTTCCTTGTCCAGCAACCACAGACAGAGCCCACCACCATGCACCACCACCACCGTGAAACAGGGGCGTGACAACCCTGTTTCATGTCAAATCTTGACCTCGCCACCGAGCTTCGCCATCACCGCCCTCTCTCGCCCGTTCTCAACCTCTCTCCCATATCTTTCTCACGACCATCATCTTACTGTTTCACGCAATACAACCACCGCCGCAACCCTGTTCCACCACCTCGCGACAGAGCACATCCCCTGCTCTTCTCCTCTCTATCCTCTCTTCGTCTCGGTCTCTCTTCGTATACCGGTCGCCACCCAACGCCGGTCAGCTCCGGACGCACCCGCACGCACAAGCAGGACCTTCATCAGAGCTCCTGCTTCGGCCCTGGTTTCCCGCCTGCGCTCCTGCCTCCTCTCTATTCAAATCGGGAGAGAAATGTTTGGCAGTTATTGGCACCCCCAATTTCTCTCTGAGCAGCCACAGTGTATTTGCAGCATTTTATCGGGATTCGTGTTCGTTATGAGATGGATTCCACTGATGATGTGACCACCGCTACCATGGAGAGCTAAACCCTTTGCCAAGGCTAAGATGAAACCAATTGGGTTTCAAGAGTTTGTTCTAGTTTGACTTTTTATTTTATTATGTGCTTAACTGCAAAATACATTTAATTTCTGAGTATTAGTAAATTACTTTCACCGATTATATCAGATTAGATCTAGACTAGTCAGTAGTTAGAGTTTTCTTTACTAATATTTAAAGCACTAGTTTTAATTGGTTAAGTTAGACTTGTGATTGAGTGTGCCGTAATAAGACACTCAATGCTAGGAGTCTATAATTTATGCTGAAGTTAATTGTAACATTGGATTTTAAAACTGAATTGTTCTAAACGATCACATCGTCGATGCAAGTAAGGGATTCTCATCCCTAGAGCTTCTCGCTTTAGAAAATAATAAGTTAGATTAAAATAACTTGAAAAACTGAATTGGTGGATTCAATGCCTTGGTTTCCCTTCTCATATTCTTAAAAAGAAATTATTTTGCTTTTATTGTGGAAACAAACGGGAGAAATCCAGCCAACATAGTATTTTTTTCTTTTATCTTGTTTTTATTGTTTCTTCTTCATGTATTCAATTGATTTTATGGATTATACTTCAGTTTTTCTAGGCTAAACTCCATTAGTTAGGGCTAAGGTGTAGCCAAGATTGTGAATGATTGATTTTGATGATTATGTGTTTAAAACTTGGATTTTTTACATGTTTAGTATTTCATTACCGTTCTTAATGCTTTTAAATGCTTGATCACCATTTATTTGATTTATCGATTGTATTGAGACCGAGAGGAGATGTACAAAGTGAGCTTTTAGTGATAAAATACCATAGCCTACATGTTAATAGAGATATTGCATGGGCTATGTAGTCTTTTCCTGAAAAACCATAATTTAAAGTACTTGCATGTGTTTAAATTAATTCAGCCATGATTGGGTTAATATGTGTAGGTAAGTTTAATCATGCTCGAGAGAGACCATTGGATAAATTATGGATTTTAGGTTTTCAACATGAATTATCAAATTTTAAATAACATGGTTAAAGAATCAATCCAGACTAATTGTGGTGAAATCAATAGCCCTAGCGTTTTAATCATTCAATTATGTTTCCCAAGTATTAGTTTGTTGTTTTTATTATTTTTCCTCCATTCAGTCACTCCTACAATTTTTTTAGTTGAATATAGTCGAATTTAATCTAATTCGGTAGTTAATAGGATTCATCAATCCGTATAGAGACGATAACTTATCACTTTACTACTTGATACGATTTAGTACACTTGCTAATTAGCAAGTAAGTGCGCTCATGATCTCCTCCAAGAATGGAGGGATTGTAAGATCGTACAGGACGTATGGATCAATCACTTCCAACCGAAGTGGATTCTCGACTATGGTCCTGCCTGTCTTTGAGACTTAGTTCCCACTACCCTTTTCGTTCCTCGGGTTCCCCTACTAGTCAGCCCTTTGATCCTCGCTAGGGAGGTTGTCGCTTTCATGGATATGCTCCTTGGCATCCTTTTGGGTCACGCCATTATCTAGGGGTAGCTGTCGATTCTGGGTAAGCCTTTCCACTACCCGCGTAAGATGATTCATATGGAGCAGAATTTGATATATGTAGGGGTCGATCGCGGTTGTCTTGGGGGATAGGCCTTGCGACTGCTCTACTTCCTCAATTGGATCGACCTAGTTTCCCTGTCCTGAGCGCTTTCTAGCTTGACATTGTAATTGTTGACCTGGATCTGGTGCTGGTGACCATGTCTCAAGACTCTCCTAGATTAAAAGAGTTTGTGTCATTGTTGTAAGGGAAACTTGTCATTTTTCTCACAGACGACGTCAAACTGATGCGTCCAAATCAGTCCTGATTGATTCTTGACCTACAAAATTAACAACAGTGAGTCAAGGACCATTGTTGTGGTAGCCAAAGGTACCCTGATTCTAAAGTCAGGTTACTAAGTAAGGATGGATGTAAACTATAAATTAGATTGTAATTATGTACCTTTCTCATCCCTTTTGTTCACCTTATATAGTGAATATTTTACTCCTTCATTCACTTTATCGTCATGGCGTGATGGATGGACGAGATCTCACAGAGGGTTTTACCTATCCATGACTGGGTTGCATTCGACACTTGGCTCTATTTGGGACCCAATACTTAATTGGATTAAGAGTTGTATGAGGTAGATCTTGGGCTTGTGACAACGTAAAAATCTGCGTTTGGGTTTTATTATCCTGGGCCAACCTCCAAGATTTGCACCACGTGGGGCTCGCATGATATGGGCT
Source organism: Berberis vulgaris (assembly GCA_963556465.1). NCBI lineage: Eukaryota > Viridiplantae > Streptophyta > Magnoliopsida > Ranunculales > Berberidaceae > Berberis > Berberis vulgaris. Next base: position 4,822,430 of record OY747126.1, on the reverse strand, counting down.
TGGGCGCCTGTGTAATGGGCTGGATGGTGAATTGGCTGAGTCTGAGCTGAATCGTGCTTGGGCCTACTCGGGTCGTGCTAAGGCCTTACTATATTAGGGTTGACCTGTGCCACATGTATGGTTGTGAATGGATGACTGTTTAATGTCTCATTGATAATAATAATAATAATAATAATAATAATAATAATAATAATAATAATAATAATAATAATAATAATAATAATAATAATAATAATAATAATAATAATAATAATAATAATAATAATAATATAAAAAACAAATCAATTTGCTTTCAAATTTTCTCCCCACCAAATTAAGTTTGCATTTCCTACTCCCTTATAAGACGTCTTACCCTATTGATTGCAAGAAACTTACCATACACTAAATATTTTTTTTTCTATTTTTATTAAGCCTAAGATACATTTCACTAAAAAAACTGTGTAGGAATGGGGCGAGTTGAAATGTCGACATCAATATAAGAATTTTATAGTTTGGATGTTGAGTGAGGAGTCGAAAGAAGTAATTTTAATGGTTTGTAAGAGTGGTCTCCAACCATTGATAGACCATTGTAAGGATCATATCAATAAGGTGACAATTTGTGCTTTTATCGAGCGTTGGCAACCCGAGACCAACACTTTTCACCTCCATTTTGGATAAATGACCATCACCATCGGTGATGTCTATCGTATCACTCATTTGTCGATTGTTGGTAAGCCTGTTATGGTGAAAAAAACTCAAATGAAGAAAGATGAATGTGTGCAATTGTTGATGAATGGTTTGGGAATTCAAAAGAGTGAAGCACAAAAGCATGTCCAGAATAATCTTAATTTCATCAAAATTAAAATTATTAAGGAGCATTGTTATGGGAAAGTGAGTACGACTGATTCTTTTTAAAATAAACAACAAGTTGCACGGGGTTACTTGTTAATTCTTATGGGCATGACTGTCTTTATTGGCACGAATGGAACCAAGGTTCGTACTGAATATTTGAAGTTGCTGATGAATGTGGATGATGTTGGGAATTTTGCATGGGGAGTTGGTACTTTGGCTTTCTCGTATCGTCAACTTAGTTGTACTAGCAGAGCAGGTACCAAACAAATATGTCACTTTTGGAGGTATAATTTCGGGTTAACTGTTCAGTTAATTATCTTTTTAGTGTTTCGGATATTGAACTAATATATTGATATGTTCAAAAAAAATTAGTGTTGGATATAAATCACTTAGGCTTTGGGGTACGACCCAAGCCTCGTAGAATGATCGTCTCTCCACCATGGCTAAATGGGATTGCCCCCAACTTAGCTGGGTCGTCACTGAAAAAATCCTGACTATTAGGGAGCATCTCGATGATACGTCTCCTTAAGAGATAAAAGTTAATCATTTAAGTTCATGTCTCATCTCAGGTAATTCTTTTCATTTTTCATCCATAATTTAATAAGTTCATATTTGTATTGTTAGGTCATTTGGGACCCTTTTGTGGAATCCAAGCGAAGAACTCCACTTCATAGCATTACGTGCATGGTTCCAAAGCTGTTTGTTATGCCTTGATGTTGAAAAACCCTATCAATCAGATAGAATGATTAGACAGATGGAAAGGTATATGTCATTCTAAATCGCCCCATTCAAACCAAAATGAAGAATAGATGTCGATCTAGCCATAACTACTCGGTGTAGCACGAGATACTATCTTCGTTCGCTGCAACTTGGCATAATCATCTCGTGTCAATGGAAAACCAAGGTGTACCAGTGAAGCTTCCATGGGATTGCAACAAGGACTACTTGGAATGTTTTCATGACGTTAGCCATCCGTTCATCCAACCACCAACGACTAGGACACATCTCTTAAGAAATCAATCGTTCATATCTCACAATCGGGTAATTGATCTATACTTTAACAAATTTGCAAACATATGAAATACAAAATGTATTTGTTTTTTTTACTAAGATTAATGTTTTCCTTGCAGAACAAGTTGGTTGATAAGGCTCTTCAGTTGGTGAACACTCTTATTGAAGAAGGCGAGAATGTGGATAAGATTGTAATGCTCTTGAGGCAAAAGAAAGTAGGTGACCTGCTAAGACAAAGTGGCGGTGCTGTAGGTGGTGGTAGGGGAAGGGGTGATGGCATTGGTGGTGTTGGTGCTCCTAGTGGTAGAGTAAGGGGTGGTGGTGCTTCTGGTGGTAGAGGAAGGGGCGATGGTGGTGTTGGTACTAGAGGAAGGGGTTATGGTGGTGCTGGTGCTGGTGTTCATGGTGGTAGAGGTAGGGGAAGGGGTAGTGGTGTTGTTGATGTCACTAAATAAATCCTTTTTAGTGGAGGAAGTGAGGGCATAACAAAGAAGAGTCAGGCATGAGAAGAATATCACTCAAACTAAACCTCAAAAAAGACTAAGAGTATTTGATGTATACAATTTGATATACAGTATTTATAGTTTTTTTTAATAAAAAAAATAAAAAAATTGGGTCATTGACCCTTTTTATTGATTTATTAATCTATGCCCAAAGGCTACATGACTGACCCTATAGGGTTAACCAAACCGAGCTCGAAGGCTACAAAATTGTTGCCACTTAATATCCTCGTCGCCTCCATCTCTCATAGAGACTTGCTTTCGCTCCGGTCCATCGCCTCCATCTTGCATGAAGACTTGCTTCGCTCAAGTCTAGTCCATCTAAGCAGCTGCATTCAATACCCGAAGGCTTATCAACGGTGGAGCTATGTGCTCCTAATAATCGGGCGAAAACTCACAAAATCCTAACTAGTGAGTCTCGAACACGCAACCTCTCACAAGGAGAGTGGATGTCCGACCAACTGAGCTACAATATTTATGAGTTAATGAAAGTGTAATGATTATATGTTTATGAAATGAATTATGATTCTTATCATTATTTATGTATATCGCAGTAATGGTTACAAAGTTAAAATAGTTTATGTAAAAGTAAGAAATTTTATCAATGAACCTGAAAAATTGGACACAAAGTCATTTATCTGTCAAAACAAGAAGTTGTGACTGCAAACACACAAGTCGTTGCGAGTGTGATATACACAATTGTAGAAGCCACTGCGAATCCTATAACAACAATCACAATCTTCTCTGCGTAAAATACCTGAAAACCAAATGCAACCAAATGCAGCAGAGTGTGCGGACCAAAAATTTTAATTTTTACACTGCGATTATATTCGTCGGATTCACTGCGATATATTAGATTTCACACTGTCAAAATTTGCCATTTTTTGTATTTGATATTTTTTTTCAATTCCTATGGCTTAGATATTGTCTTGGTATATTTGATTTATTGCAAAACCCCAGTTTTAACCACCCAAACTTGAGAATGTCAAAATGGGGTTTTGCAATAAGTCTTATATGCCAATAGTGTATCAAAGATTCGAATTAAAAAACAAAAAATATTCAAATTACAAAAATGGAAAGAGTGTTAAATGTGTTTCATCACAGCGGATCCTACGAGTGGGACAATCCTATTCGCAGAATCCGCTGCGACTGGATGGATTTCACACTCTGTCCATTTTTGTAATTAATTCTTTTTTATTTATTTATTTTTTCAATTCCAAGGACTTTGATACACTATTGGCACATTTGATTTATAACAAAACCCAAATTTTGATATTCTCAAGTTAGGGTGGTTAAAATTGGGGTTTTGCAGTAAATCAAACATGCCAAGACAATTTCTAATCCATAGGAATTGAAAAAAAAAACCCAAAAAAATTCAAATGAAAAAAATCATAAAACTGGGCATTGTGAAATTTGTCCAATTGTAGCAGACCATGTGAAAATAATTGTCCCATTCGCATGATCCGTTGTGATTTAAAAAATATGGTTCACACTCTTCGATGTGTTTAGATGTATTCGATTTTTAGGTATCTTACGCAGACATGATTGGGATTGTTGTTATTGGATTCGCAACGGTTTTTGCAAATGTGCATGTCACACTCAGTCTGAAATTTTTACTGTAAAAAAAATTTGAAGTTGTGTGTTCAATTTTGTTGGCAAAAAAATTTATCACATGAGAATCACACTCCTTGGTCCCCTAAGGCATACGATTACCATTTTCATTGGACTTCCATTCTCACAATTGATCACAAAATTAAATGGTAGATATGAAATGATATCTCAATTTAACCTAAAATATAAAAATTACCTCATAAATTCTCATAGCATAGAATTTCATGCAACCAAACACACCCTAAACGTCGAATAAGTCCAATTAGCAAAGAAAGGTGAGTGTAATGACACCAAGGCTAACCTTAGCCATTACATCACACCACGCTCAATGATTCATTCATCTACAACTCTTCACCTCTTTCACACAAATTAAAAGGCCAGAATCACTGAACTGCCCTAAGGAGCCTACACTATTTACAACAATACCATTCCCTTTATAAAGTCCATCTCCTTTCCTATCCTCACTAAGTAGCATTCACAACAATGGAAGAAATTCAGCAAACTCCACACATATTCCTTCTACCCAGTCCAGGGATAGGTCACCTCATCCCACTTATCGAGCTCGCGAAGCGACTTGCTCTCCATGGCGATTTCTCCTTCACATTTGCAATTCCTAATGAAGGTCCGCCTTCTAAAGCTCAAAATTTGGTCCTTGAGTCGCTTCCTAGTTCCATGAGCTCTATATTTTTGCCAGTAAATTTCGATGACCTTCCTGATGATGTCAAGATGGAAACACGTATAATTTTGTCCGTAACAAGGTCTCTACCGGCACTACGTGAGGCAATCAAGTACATGATGATGAATAAGCGTGTTGTTGCACTTGTGATCGATTTATTTGGAACGGATGCATTCGATGTGGCAAAGGAATTCAATCTTCCAGCTTATATATTTTTCTCAACCACCGGAACAACTTTATCCTTGATCCTTCAATTACCGGAATTGGATGAGATGTACTCCTGTGAGTATAGAGATATTCTGGAACCGATTAAATTGCCTGGGTGCCGCGTTCCGATCTATGGACGGGATTTGCCAGATCCAGTGCAGGATAGGAGCAATGAAGCATACAAAGGGCTGTTGCACACCTCCATGAGGTTCAAATTGGCCGAGGGTATTTTGGTAAATAGTTTTGTCGAATTAGAACCGGGTGCATTTCAGGAGGAGAAAATGGATCACCCACCCATTTATCCGATTGGCCCATTGATACAAATGGGTCAGGCCCATGGGTCTGATGAGTCTGGGTGTTTGAAATGGTTGGATGAGCAACCAAATGGGTCTGTTTTGTTCATCTCATTTGGGAGTGGTGGAACACTCTCTTTTGAACAACTCACTGAATTGGCTTTTGGGTTGGAGTTGAGTGAGCAAAGATTCTTATGGGTTGTGAAAAGCCCAAGTGATAAGGCGGCCAATGGAACCTATTTCACTGTACAAAGTCTGAAGAACCCTTTTGATTTCCTTCCCAAGTCTTTCTTAGAGAGGACCAAAGGGTTGGGTCTAGTAGTTCCCTCATGGGCACCACAAATCCAAGTCTTGAGCCATGGCTCGACCGGTGGGTTCTTGACTCATTGTGGGTGGAATTCGATTCTTGAAAGTGTGGTTCACGGTGTTCCATTGATTGCTTGGCCACTATTTGCGGAACAAAGGATGAATGCGGTGATGTTAGCTGATGATATGAAGGTTGCAATGAGGCCAAAGGCCAACCAAAATGGCTTAATTGAGAGAATGGAAATTGCTAGGGTTGTTAAGGGGTTGATGGAAGGTCAAGAAGGAAATGAAATTCGGAACAAAATGAAAGATCTTAAGAATGCGGCTGTTAATGTGCTAAGTGAGAATGGGTCGTCGTTCAAGTCACTTGCTCAGGTGGCATTAAAGTGGAAAGGATAGTGAAGATTCATGATATGCAGAAGAACATCATAAATTATGTAATGTTTGATTGGTGGCCATCTAGTCTTGATTAATTTCAGGGAATGCTTAGGAAAAACAGTAAAACTTGGAGCTCAATTTCTAATAGTTGTATTCTGAGTTATGGCAATCCAACTCAATCAAATTCAATGGTTTTATTGTATTTATTTGTTGTTGAGATGTAACATAAGAAAGGCCAATTTAAGTTTACTTAATATGAGAGAGAATTAATCAACATCATCTAGTGTTGCTACTTTGTGTGAGGACTTCTAACCTTAGTGCCATTCACGATTCATTTAAGGACATTTTTTTCTCCACTTAAGTTGTCATACATGAATTGAATCCATGGAACACTTGAAAATGTTTCCCGCTGTCTCTAGATGGAGAGCCACTTCAGTGGTACATTCGGATCCAGCGAAGAAGCATCCCGGATTGGGATGTAACAAGGGATGAGATAGTGGAGGCGCTTGCTTCGATTGGTTCAGATAGAGCCCCAGGACCAGACGGTTACTCATATTTATTAAAGTATTGTTGGAGGATCATTGGTGATGACTTTGTCAATGCGAAGTGGTGTAATTAAAGCCTTATTCGGCACCAAGACCTCATTGAGGTCCGGTGGAATGAGTTACAAAACCATTTTGAATGAATAATAAAAATCTTAATACTATAGATTATCGGATGCCATATTCAACAAAAATTCGTCTGGATATCTTTTGAATCAAACCTTATGTGTTTGTTTACTTTCACTCATAAGTTAAGACAGATATAAAGTTTTAGGCCCTCGATTTCTTATGCATCTTTAATGGGATGGAATGATTTCACCACTGTAAGCTGACCATAGTCGCCATGATTGCTGTGTTAATTTTTCAAACCACATGTTTAGTCTAGCGAAAAAGGAGGACAAGAATGATTAATGCAGACAGTGATCTTATTTAAGCTTGAAATCAAAGACCAAAGTTTTGTCCCTCTTTTTCTGTCATTTTCTTTTGCTGAGTCCAAGTCAATAACAACACCACAATTCCCCCAAAACTTTTCTTGCCTTCTCTCTCTGCATTCACATTCAAATTCACATCTTCTGTTTGATTATCTTTTCCATCCTACTGTTCATCTGTTTTCTAACTTGACCGTCAAATGCTCATAACACGACCCATGTATGTAAGTGCTTTAGGTGTGAAGATCCAGAGAGCAGTATGAGAATGAACAGTCTCTATTTCTGAGATCTTGATAGTGTAATGTGTGTCTTGAAGATCCTCCAAAGTTGCCTAACAAACAATAAATATTAAAATTTGATAAGTATTTATAACCAACAAACTATACTCGACTAAGTTGTTCATGCTAATTGGTGCGAGAAAACTATTTATTGTTGGTGATTTTTTTTTTTCCGAATGTAGATTAATCTTTCAAATTCGAATAAAATCTGAGCAACATCACAATATTATCGAAAATTGATAAAGTATTATTACACAAGAACAACAAAATATGTCAAACTAAACCTTTTCTACTAATTGGGATAAAAATTTTAAACTAATTAAAAAGAGTCTTCTTGGAGCTACCCTCCCGTGGACTCACCAACAACCTACGATAGAATGTTAGCCAAACATGATAAGCTCTAGGCCAAACTTCACTCATTTCTCTCTAAATACTACAACTACTTCTCTATGCAAAGTGTATTTCTAAAATGTATCTCTAAATATGGAGGTATTTATTGGTAAAAAGGGTGAGACTATTACATTGCTAATGTGAAGATGTGCAAGGATAATAGCTATAGGGTGGAAGGTGGAGTGTTGGAGTGAAATATGGAAAAGTGTTGGAGTAAAAATAAGGAAGAGTGTTTGAGTGAAATAAGAAAGAGTGTAAAAGTAATGGAGTAAAATAAGGAAAAGTGACTTAGACGTCAATTATGAAAATAAGGAAATTGATAAAAATGTGAGAATGGATAGTGGAGTTTGATTTAATACTTTGGAGTTTGTAGAGATTTTTTGCTATGATAAAGTTGGTCATGTTTCACTCCAAATCATGTTGATTTCCTCAAGATCTGTATATAGTGGTGCTTTGTGGGCTTGACTTCATGGGTCTTGGGCGTGAAAATCTTTAATCTTTGGCAATGCATGTGTGAACTTCCAATGGACTTTCTAGTTGTTGAACTTAACATTATGGTTCTACTTTGCTTGTGATTCTTGAATTTCTACAAAATACACTAAGTACATGTAATGAAATACTTTTATGCAATTGTATATTTACAGGTGTAAAATATCTTATTTCCGATTGAGGGGACCATGTTGACGCACAACGGCCGAATCTAGTCCTATTAAGGATGTCGACATTTTGCCACGTCTAAGTGACCTAGTCCACCTAAGGCACCATGACACCATAAAGCGGACCGAGCCAAGTCTCGCGACGGCTCACCTTGCATGAATAACCTAGTCCAACCAAGGGACCACGATGGCATATAACGGCCGAGTGTAATCCTATTAAGGATGTCGACAACTCGCCATATCTAAATGACCTAGTCCGCCTAAGGAATCACAACCCGCAAAGCGGATCGAGCCCAGTTTCGAGATGGCTCACCGCGCATTAATAACTTGGTCTAACAAAGGGGACCACAAATGGTGCACATTGGTAGAGTCTAGTACAATTAAAGATGTCAACAACTTGCCATGTCTAAGTAACCTAGTCAGCCTTAGGAACCGCAACACTACAAAACGGACCGAGTCTAGTCTCACAACGGCTCACCGTGTGTGAATAGCCGGGTCTGACCAAGGGGACTACAATGGCGCACAATGGCCAATCTAGTCCAATTAAGGATGTTGATAACTCGCCATCTCTAAGTGACCTAGTCTGCATAAGGAACCATGACATCACAAAGCGGACCGAGCTGGCCTAGTTTGCTTAATAGAAGTCTAGTCCGTTCGGATGAAGATGACTTCTCCACAACCCATCTCCTTTTCGGGATTAGGGTTTATCATATGAGTCTAGCCCATTCGGCCAAATAGGACTTCCATACAGCTCAACTCCTCTTCACGATTGAGCTCGTATACTATAAAAGTCTAATCCCTTTAGACGAAGATGACATTCCACAACCCAACTTTTCTTTGGAATTAGGGTTCATCATATGAGTCTACCCATTTGCGACTTCCCTACAGCTCCATTCTTATTCATGATTATTGAGCTCGTATACTATTGAAGTCTAGTGCGTTTGGACAGATATGACTTATCCACAACCCAACTCTTGTTCGGGATTAGGGTTCATCATAGACATCTAGCTCATTTGGGCAGAAATGACTTCCTTACGCTCAATTCCTCTTCAGAATTCAACCCATATATCACAAAAATCTAGTCCGTTCAGACGAATATGACTTCTACATAACCTAACTTCTATTCAGAATTAGGGTTCATTATAAAAGTCTAGCCCAATCGGGCAGAGACGACTCCTCTACAACTCAACTACTTTTCAGGATTGAGCCTTATATAGCGGAAATTTTGTCTGTTCGGACATTATATGATTCTCAAATGCCCTAACTTCTACACTGGGTGGGAATTCGTTGTGGAAGTCTGGTCGTCCAGACCCAGACAACTTGTGCACAAGTTTAACTTCTTTTTGAGGTAAAGCTTATAATACTACGAGAACCTGATCCGCTCGGGTAAAAATGACTATTCCGCAACTTAAGCCTTCTTAACTATTAAGTTAGTGTTACTATCAAGTGACGTCCAATTCAAGCTAAAAAGGGGCTCCAGTCTAGACTAAGAATTACTGCAGATGGAAAGGGATAGAACCACCTGAACCAGTCTTAAAGTATTGGCGGCACGTCAGTCTATTAAGCCTAGTCTAAGCACAAATTAAAAGTGGCGAGTAAGACAGATATAACACAAACACAAAACAAGGAAAGCAAAAACTTTGTATTGATAAAATTTTTTTATACAAAACACTGCTTAGGTGGCGTAATCAGATAGAGAGAAATGTGTCAGGCTCAGTAACAACAAGATTGGCTGCCATTTCCATAGTACTTGGGTCGGCTTCGGAGCTATCCTTTAGGGAAGAGGAAGCACCATCCACCTCCTCAAAATGAGCGAATACCAACTATTTGTAAGTGGAAAGGTCCCAATCCTCACGATCCTGCTCAATATAGTCCAACAGCTCCCACCTACAATAACCAAGCTGAATTGAACAGTCTTAGCAGCCTCAATGAGTTCTCTTTCCTTGACCTCCCATTACTTTCAGGTTTGCTAGTTCCTCGAAAACCTTAACCAGGTATTCTCACCATCTGCGAGCCTGCGATCAGCCTCAACTTGGATTGAGCGCTCTGAGTCCAATTCCTGGTTGAGCCAAAGAACCTGTACTTGAGAAGCCTCATGGAGTTCCCTTTTACGTACTGTCTCAGCACGTTCATCTTCCAAGTTGCTCTGAGCATCAATAGTAGATTTTCAAGTAGAGGACAAATAGTTTAGCAACCATTGTTTGCTAAGCTATCGACCTATCCCGATTCTCCTGGATTTCTCTCACCTCCTCACTCGCATGATAAAGGGACTATCGACTGTCATTACTCCACAAACTTCCAAAAGGGAGATGGGCTTTGTGTGTGGCATGAAGGAGAATAAATAGAAATTGGGAATTTAGGTTAAAGCTTGGGCTTGGGTTTAGGTTAAGATGGGTTTTGGGTTTAATTGTTCATCTTAATTTCACCCATCACTGTCAATTTGTATCACTTTGGGTTAGTTCTTCCAAACTCGTCACGCTAAGGCGATTTCATCGTTTAAGCTCTAATTTTTTCCAAAACATGAAAACAAAATAATTAGAATAAAATATAGTATTCAAAACACTAAAAAATATTAATTAGAGGATTCTTTATGTAATAATTATGTGAATATCAAATACCTCCAAACCTATATTTTGCTAGTCCTCAAACAAAACAAGAAAAATTAAATATTAACTCACTTTCGCAAGAATCATCGGTTGCACTTACCATAAACGTGCAACAAGGCTTTGAACCTTTAGATTACCTATATTTGACAAGTTATAGTCTCATGAGGGTTTTCAGAAATGTAACTGATGTAGTCATTTTTTGCTCCGTGCTCTGATCTGGTTCCTACTGACATGTTGACCTACACAAGTAGCACACGTGAGCCACAGACCACCATTGTGATGGCCGATGGCATTCCGATACTAAAGTCAGACAGGGCTCTTAGGAAGGTGTAATGCTGTAACAGGAAATTTGTAGCATACCTTAGCTTACCAACCTCATGTCTTATTTATAGTGCAAGGAGTTCTGTTTTAACCAGGTCATCGTAGGCGTAGATTAGGAAGGAGATATTCATTGAGATTCCTCTCTAATTGGGAGTCGTGATGTAGGAGAGGAGTTCCATGTTAGCTTTGTGCTCTTAGATACGTGAGAGATAGTTTCCAATCCAAAAGCAATTTGTAGAAGGGAATTTCCCTGTGTGGAAGATACTCTGGTACTTGCTTCCTAGTTGGGTGCAAACAGCAGCTGTAGTTGCCCGTCCGAAGCAGATCCTCGAGATACTTGCCTAAGGAGGGCTTACATGTATTGAAGACAACTGTGAGACGTGTGGGCCTAGCATGCTGTGAGAGTCCGGGTCCGCCTAGCGGACTGAATTGAGTGGGCTTAGAACCAATATAAGAAGTACAATGAGACCGAAAGAAGTCGGCATCAATATAAGAATTTTATAGTTTGGATGTTGAGTGAGGAGTCGAAAGAAGTAATTTCAATGGTTTGTAAGAGTGGTCTCCGACCATTGATAGACCATTGTAAGGATCATATCGATAAAGTGACAATTTGTGCTTTAATCGAGTGTTGGCAACCTGAGATCAACACTTTTCACCTTCATTGTGGAGAAATGACCATCACCATTGGTGATGTCTATCGTATCATTCATTTGCCGATTGTTGGTAAGACGGTTATGGTGAAAAAAAACTCAAATGGAGAAAGATGAATGTGTTCAACTGTTGGTGAATGGTTTGGGGAGTCAAAAGAGTGAAACACAAAAGCATGTCCATAATAATCTTAGTTTCGTCAAATTTAAAATTATTAAGGAGCATTGTTTTGGGAAAGTGAGTACAACTGATTCTTTTCAAAATAAACAAGTTGCACGGGGTTACTTGTTATTTCTTAAGGGCATGACTATATTTATTGACACGATTGGAACCAAGGTTCGTACTGAATATTTGAAGTTGCTGATGAATGTGGATGATGTTGGGAATTTCGCATGGGGAGTCGGTATTTTGGCATTCTCGCATCGCCAACATGGTTGTGCTAGCAAAGCGGGTACCAAACAAATATATGTCGCTTTTGGAGGACACATCCCTTAAGAAATTAATTGTTCACATCTCACAATCGGGTAATTGATCTATACTTTATTCCAAACATATGAAATACAATTTTTTTTTTTTTTTTTACTAAGATTAATGTTTTCCTTGCAAAACAAGTTGGTTGATAAGGCTCTTCAGTTGGTGGACACTCTTATTAAAGAAGGCGAGAATATGGATAAGATTGTGTTGCTCATGAGGCAAAAAAAGTAGGTGACATGCTGAGACAAATGTCTACATTTGTCACCTTCGAATATAATGAAGAAGAGCAATAGACTGATCCAACTGGTGATGATGGCAATGTTCCAAGTGGTGGTGCTGCAGGTGGTGGTAGGGGAAGGGGTGATGGCATTGGTGGTGTTGGTGCTCCTGGTGGTAAAGGAAGAGGTGGTGTTGCTGCTCCTAGTGGTAGAAGCCACTGCGAATCCTATAACAACAATCACAATCTTCTCTGCGTAAGATACCTGAAAACCAAATGCAACTAAACACAGCAGAGTGTGCAGACCAAAAATTTTAAATCGCAGCAGATCATGCGAGTGGGACAATTATATTCACAGGATCAACTGCGATATGTTAGATTTTACACTCAGTCAAAACTTGCCATTTTTTGTATTTGAATATTTTTTGGATTTTATTTTCAATTCCTATGGCTTAGATATTGTCTTGATATATTTGACTTATTGCAAAACCCCAATTTTAACCACCCCAACTTGAGAAGGTCAAAATGGGGTTTTGCAATAAGTCAAATATGCCAATAGTATATCAAAGTCATTAGAATTGGAAAAAAATTCAAATACAATAAATTTAAAAATGGAGAATGTCAAATATGAGTGTCCCACTCACAGAATCTGCTGCGATAGGATAGATTTAACACTCAATCCATTTTGGGGAATTTATGTATTTAATTTTTTTTTTTTTCAATTCCTATGGCTTAGATGCTGTCTTGGCATTTTTTATTTATTTCACCCCAATTTTTACCACCCCAACTTGAGAATATCAAAATTAGAGTTTTGCAATAAATCAAATATGTCAATAGTGTATCAAAGTAATTGGAATTGAAAAACAAAAAATATTCAAAATACAAAAATGGAAAGAGTGAAATGTGTCTCATCGCAACGGATCCTGCGAGTGGAACAATCCTATTTGCAGGATCCACTACGATTGGGAGGATTTCACACTCTATCCATTTTTGTAATTGTTTCTTTTTCATTTATTTATTTTTTCAATTCCAATGACTTTGATACACTATTGGCATATTTGATTTAAGACAAAACCCCAATTTTGACATTCTCATGTTGGGGTGGTCAAAATTGGGGTTTTGCAGTAAATTAAATATGCCAAGACAATTTAATTCATAGGAATTGAAAAAAACCCAAAAAAATTTTAATGTAAAAAATCATAAAAATGGACAGTTGAAATTTGTCCAATCGTAGCGGATCCTGCGAAAATAATTGCCTCATTCGCATGGCCCGTGGCAATTTAAAAAAATATTGTTCACACTATTTGATGCATTTAGTTGTGTTCGGTTTTCAGGTATCTTACGCAGACATGATTGTGATTGTTGTTATTGGATTCGTAGCGGTTTCTGCCAATGTGTATATCACACTCCTAGTCTGAAATTTTTGCTGTCAAAAAAATTTGAAGTTGTGTGTTCAATTTTGCTATCAAAAAAATTTATCATGTTTAATTTATTATCAGTTAACTTTTTAGCCAATACCATGATATAAAACATTCATACAACTAGTCATTCATAAAATACAAAACCAATACAAATCTTCATGAAATGTAAAATATAATTTGTTGATATTTAATGATAAAAAAAGGTACAAGTCAAGTGTACAAAAATGTTGACTTCTATAACAATTAGATCATCGTATGTATACATGTCAATTACAAAATGTGCAAAAAGTAAAAAATGTGGTTCAATCATCAATGTGAATGACCTCTTCCGACTTATTCTTTGTTTTGGATGCACTGCACTTCTTAACCATCATGTCACTTTTCTGCAGTCGGTCATCGAGTGAAGTCTTCCATGATACTGCTTCTAGAAACATGCGAGAAGGCCAAGTCGGTATTGTCCGGGGCAATGGTGGTCTTGGTGTCATATGAAACAAGATGAAGTAGGAACTCTAGGCAAGGTATGCCATGAAGCATATCCTTACGTTGGTCAAGTTGGACAACGACGAAAAATACAAAAAACATGTAGTGTTCTGGTTCCCATAACACACAAACACACAATCATAACAATTAGCCGCCAATTCTAACATATCAAGTTGAATCAAATAGTGTTGCTCTGTAATGCTTACAGTGCCTTCGTTTTTCACAACTTTCACACCACCTCCATTCCACATTCGAACCCACTAGTCATGGTTACCTTCTAGCTCCATTAGTTGTTCATGTTTCAATTGCCTCCAACCACTATTCTCGTCTTAATCTAGGACTTTGACTATGCATTTAAATCCACAATGGCAATCGGCGACTACATTCTAAATGTCCTCAACATAATCACGAACCCACAGAGGAATTTGCTTAATAAACGTAGTATTTCCATTTCGGCGCCTTCTCATTTGGCTTAGAAACACTTCCTTGATTTCTAAGCTCATCTCCTGTCTTCGTGTACTCATGAGCAGAGAGGTCCATTTTCGTTGAATTCTCATGATTAGACAATTTTATTACAGGTTCAGTTGGTTCAATCGTGACACGTGAATCAGGGCAACTCAAATCTAAAACTTCCTCTTCAACACCAACTGTTGATCAGGAGTGGATTCAAAATACTTTTGCTTAACGACATCGACCACTGGATCTATAATCACATTTGCAGTTGCACGAAAATGTGTTTTGCCAAGTTGCATCCAATGCTTGTGTAAGATAGACAATGAAACTTGATGCAGTTGTTTTTCGCTCCCTGCTTTGACCTTGACCTGCAAACCTGTTGACTTACACAAGGAATGCATGTGAGCCATGGACCACTGTTGTGGTGGTCGATGACACTCTGTTGCAAAAGTCAGACATGGATCTGAAGAATGTGTAATGTTGTAAACAGAGAATTTGTAGCATACCTTAGCTTACCAAACTCATGTCTTATTTATAGTGTTGGAGTTCTGGTTCGATCAGGCCATAGATGGCATAGTTTAGGAAAGAAGATCTTCGTTGAGATCCTTTTATAATTAGGAGTCGTGTTGTGTAGGAAAGTTTCCCTGTTAGCCTTGTGCTCCTAGATACGTGGGAGATAGTTCATGTTTCGAGAGTAGTCTATAGGTAGAAGTCTCCATATGTGACATATACTCTGGAATCTGCTTCCTAGTTGGAAGCAAAAAGCTGTTGGACTTGCCCGTCTGAAGCTGATCCTGAAGAGCTTACGGGTATTGAGGATAGTTGTGAGACACGTGGGCTTAGCAGGCTGTAAGAATCAGAGTCTATTGACAGACTACATTGGGCAAGCGTAAAACCGCTTAGGTCTGATCAGTGTTGGGCTGACGCAAGGGCAAGTTATTCATCGAGATCATCATGACACGTGTACTGTGCAAAGTTGGGACATTTTCGGTGTATCATCAGCTACTCCCTCGAGTAAGTGGGGCATTTAGTCGGTATATTGACTCTCTGAATAACTATTGTACCTTCATGATGATTGAACCTGAAGCATTGTCTCGAGCGGCGCAAAGCATTAATGGGGACACGATTGCTCAATGAGATAAAATATGACTTGTCTTCTCTATAAATATTTGTCGTTTCGAGGAAGATTTCTCTTGTTCTTATTTGTGTTGTTACTTCAAGCAATTGCGTTGCTGTAAAGTTCAATTCGTTCTATCTATCGATGGCAGATAATGTAGAACTCACTTCCAAGGATATGTTGTCCTTTACTTGCCTCAAGTTTTTTTAGGATAACCTAGTTGACAAAATCGAGTTGATCAGGCTTCAAAGTTTGTACTGTATTACAGGGGATCTGGAAAATCGTTCCTACGTTCAGGGATTTGGCTACAACTACACACCCTCAAGGGTATATAAGCTTGCATCGGGGCATGTTTCAGTCGAAACTCCGATTCCTAGTGTCTGATGACGTCTAGTGTTTCTTCATTTCTTTTTGCATGCCTCCCACTTAGATGGTTCCAAGCGGGTTCAAGATTCTGATTGTGATTCTTCTTAGGGCGTTGACATCCATTTGACCCCGGCGGTATTCCATCATATGATCGCCGCTCGGTTGGATTCTAGGGGCCTTTGCATACTAAATTGCCCTGCTTATTTGCTTTCAGTAGCGGATGACATTGAACCCTGGGAGAGGTATTGGTTTTTTGCTTCGGTGAACTTTTCGTACTTCAGGCTTAGGGGTCGTTGAGTCCTCAGATACTTTTAGTTTGACCTTCGTAAGTTCTTTGTTGCTGGCTTATTCTGCCGTTCCCAGATGTGATGCTAGTTTGATGTCATTTTTTTAGGAAAGTTTGTAGTCCCGACTCTCACTGAGGACGAAAACCAGATTAAAAGGGAATTTATCAAACTCCCATAGGCGTCCGTTGAGGAGGTCATAATGTCAGGTAATGTTGCGTTGCGTCCCGAAGCTCGCAGACGAGTCCTTGCGTTAGAGAAGACTTTCGTTGACCTGTGGATGTCGTATTCGAATGCTCTCTACCGGGTGGATTCATTGACTGGTCAATTGCAAATTTTTGATACTGTCGCGAACTTGGGAGCCGTGAAGGTCACAGTCTCTGCCTACGAAGCAGAGTTTGTGGACATAAGATCTCAACTGAGGTTGGCCAAATCTGATTTGGCGTCAACCCATGCTGAACTGGGACGGACTCGGGCCAAGTTGGAGCGCTTAGATGCGGTTGTGGACAAGTGGTCGTCTGTTCTACAAGCTCGAGATGTTGAGAGGAAGCGAGCAGAGACAGAATGAGCCATCGCATGATGACAGCTGGAGTCTGAAGTCATAGAAGAGCTTTGTTGTGTTCGCGAGGCGGAACACTTACTGTCAGAGGAGCGTTTGCATTATGCTCCCTTGGTAGGCACGGTGGATTTCGACATTTCAGGCCGAAGGCCGTTAATCTCGTCAAATGTCATTCGGGGCAGATTAGGGCTTTTGGAGCTTATTAGAGAAGAGCGTCCAACATCGACCTTGACTTCATCTGTTATAGGAGGACTGCTTTCGGACCCATGTCTCGAGAGGAAGGTCCTGGCTCCACAGGACAAGTTGCTGAGGAAATTGTTTCCTCTTAAAGTAGTTGTAATGAGTTTTCCGGGACAAACCAAATTTTAATGAAAACATTGTTTTTTCTTGTACTGTCATTTTTTTTAGAAGCTTCGCAGATCGTAGAATTAGTACTATCGGGCCTAGCTGTTGGTATAACACATTTTTTTGTTAGTTGAGTTGTATTGAAACTGATTGCTTTTGGTTGTTGTTGTTTATGGGTAGACGTTGTTGTCAGCATACTGCAGGTTGTGCGCTGAGATGCTCTAAAAACTGTTATCTTTTGGAGAGCGTTGATTGCCCAGTGGGTCGCCTCCGTCGTGTGTGAGAATGTCGACGAGATATTGGCTTCGTCGATTGTCATCTTTCATGCGTGGCGGACTAGCTGTTGAGCATTCGAAGCTGTTGTCATCAGTCATGGACTGACTGGGCTACCTGGTGAGTTCGGCGATCATTGTCTGTTAGAGTGGAAAGACCCTTGGCGATTCGTCGTCACTAGGCGTGTGAGCACTGACCAGACTCTCACTTCCTCGGCCGTCGTTGTCCTCGCGAAGAGGACTAGGCGTTGGGCACTAAAAGCCGTTGTCATCAGTCATGAACTGACTAAGCTTACTTTGTAAGTTTGACGATCATTGTCTGTTAGAAAGCAATGATCCCTTGGCGAGTTGTCATCATTAGGCGTCTGAGCGTTGACTAGACTCCCACTTCCTTGGCCGTTATTACCCGCGCATAGCGGACTAGGCGTTGAGCACCAGAAGTCATCGTCATCAGTCGCGAACTGACTAAGCTTACATGGTAAGTTCGGCGATCATTTTCTGTTAGAAAGCAACGATCCCTTGGCAAATCGTCGTCATCAAGCGTGTGAGTGCTGACTAGACTCCACTTCCTTGGCCATCGTTGCACGTGCGCAGTGGATTAGGCGTAATATTGGAGTCTGGTCATAGCAGGGATGATCAGAGGTCGAGTTGGCCATAACGGACAGCAGTGGAAGTTTAGTAAAAGCAAATATTTTTATTGATAATATTATTTTGAGATGTTCTACATTTCAAGGTGATTTAAGTCCATCGTCGTTTACGTTTTCCAATCAGTACGTCCTCTGCCTGTTGAATGATATTTCAATTCTTGAGAAAATATGTAAGACGGATCTACGGAGGGGCTCCTTCCATCTCCCACCATTCACCTGACAAACTTAATTCCATTGTAAGTTAACCCTCGACAAATTTTATATGACATTTAATATAGTTATGATGAAAATTATATGTACATAAATTTGACATTATTTATGTATGAGCAATGTGAGATGAAATTCTTTTTTCGTTTTCATTAAAGGAATATGGTACATGCTCATCCCGTCTCATCCTGAACCCATTTGGGATGAGATCAGGTCATGATGAGGTTTATCCCGTCCCGATCCCAAACAAACAGGATGGGATAGGGATGAGGTCCATCCCATCTGATCATGTCCCATGCCCACCCCTACTCTCTACTAAACAACTCACTGAGGTTCTTATGGGTTCTAAAAAGTAAGTAATAAAACTGCTAGTGCAACTTATTTTACAGGCCAAGTGCCAAGGACCCTTTTGATTTCCTACCCAATTCCTTTTTAGAGAGGACCAAAGGGTTGGGTCTTGTGGTGCCTCCTTCTGGGAGCGACTGCAATTTCTTTATGTTTGGTCTAATAAGGTTCGAAAATCCTAAAGATCTCGCTTGCTCTTCAAAAAAAAAAAAAGTGAGGAATAATGACTTTCCAGAATATGCTAGTCTAGAACATTTTTGTTTAAACGATAACATTAGTAGGGCTGTTAATCAGTTTAGATGGTTCGATTTTGTACCAAAACCGAAATCAAACCAAGTTCAAGTTCGGTTTTCGGTTCGATTCGGTTATCCAAATTTAAATTAAATAAGCCAAAATCGAACCAAACCGTGCGGTTCGATTCAATTCGGTTTTTTTTTCGATTTTTCATCACAAAATGTTTCACACTGTTATTTCAACATAATTTCAGTCCTATAATTTCAACAGGGCTTACAAAATTCAGTCCTATAATTTAAACATACAGTCCTATAAATTCAAAATTTAGCCCTATAAATACAGTCCTATAATTTCAAAATTTAGTACTATAAATTCAAAGCCTGTGACTTCAACATGGATTATTGCAACCCTGAAAGAATAGTCCTATAATTTCAACATACGTAAAAGAAAAATTGCGTCGATCTGCTTGAGTTGCAAGGGTAAATTTCAAGGGTTGCAAGGGTAATTGGGGAAATTTTTCTTTATATGGTTTGGTTTGATTATTTCGGTTTTCAAAATTCTAAAAACCAAAACCGAACCGAACCGAACTTCATTCAATTCTATTCGGTTACAATTATTTTTCGGTTTGATTATTTATCGGTTAAATTCAATTCGATTCGAACTGTTCGATCGATTTTCAGAAACCAATTAACAGCCCTAACTATTAACATATGAGAACAACACTACATCGCAATATTTGGTTGTTAGATAACTATAGCTATCTTTACATAATTTTATTAAAATTTAACATTTTTTTTAATTCAATAATAGTCATAAAATGGAAAAAGAGATTCGGAACAATTACTGAAAAAGTAGATAGAAGAGGGGAGGGAATGAAACCCAATATCTGTATTTGTGTGGACATATTTGCACCTGCAGATAAATTCTGTGTGAAACGCACTGATTGACATGCACCTGGACAGGCCACACATCAGTTTCAACCAGACTAACGATTACAAACTCAGCTCAGGTTTGTTGGCGACATCATTTGATGTTAATGTGATATCATTTCATGATTTGTTGTTGATAAACCTCACTGAATGACAAATATTCATCCACGTATAGTTTGAAACAGATTACACTGGTGTTTCTATATCAAGTCCTCGGCCTCTCTAGAGAGTAGAGAGCAAAAAATGGCAGAAGTTCCACATATAGTTCCTCTATCCAGTCCAGGGATGGGTCACCTCATCTCTCTTGCCGAGCTTGCGAAACGACTAGTTTTCCACTATGATTTCTCCGTCACATTTATGGTTCCCACAGTTGGTCCCCCTTCAAAAGCCCAAAAATTGGTTGTGGAAATGCTTCCTAGCTCCATCAATTCTATATTTCTTCCTCCAGTTAGTTACGAAGACCTCCCGGATGATGAAATGATTGAGATCCTTATATTCCTAACCATCTCTCGGTGCCTACCATTAGTCCACGACACAATTAAATCTATAGTACTGATTGTAGCCTTCGTGGTGGATGATTTTGGTGAAGAAATATGGTAGATGTTGCAAAGGAATTTAATCTTCCGTTTTATATGTTTTATTCTTCTAATGCAATGTCATTGTGTTTTATGCTAGAGACTCTGAAATTGGACGCCATGTATTCAGGTACGTTTGGAGATGTTGTGGAACCAATCAAGTTGCCCGGGTGCGTTCCGATTCTTGGCACGGATTTGCTTGATCCAATGCATGATAAGGGTACAGAACCCTACCAATCGCAATTACATCATTCCAAATTGTACAGGTTTGCTGAGGGAATTCTGGTGAATCCATTCACAGATTTGGAACCGGGAGGCCTTGAAAGAACTGGATTATCCGCTCGTTTACCCGATCGGCCCATTGATACAAAGTAAGTCCTATGGGTCTGATGAATCTGGGTGCTTGAAATGGTTACTACTGAACAACTCACTGAATTGGCTTTTGGGCTGGAGTTGAGTGAGCAAAGGTTCTAATGGGTTGTGAGCCCAAATGATAGAAATGCGAACGCAAATTACTTGTCATTAGATAGCATGGATGACCCATTTGATTTCCTACCTAGTTCATTCTTGGATAAGACCAAAGGGTTGGGTTTAGTGGTGCCATACTGGGCACCACAGATCCAAATCTTGAGCCATGGTTCGATTGGCGGGTTCCTCACCCATTGTGGGTGGAACTCGGTTCTTGAGAATGTGGTTCATGGTGTACCATTGATTGGTTGGCCATTGTTTGCGGAACAAAAAATGAATGAGGTGATGCTTGTAGAGGATGTGAAGGTGGCATTAAGACCTAGAGTCGACAAAAATGGCCTTATAATAAGATTAGAAGTTGCTAGGGTTATGAAAGGTTTAATGGAAGGTGAAGAAGGAAAGAAACTTGAGAATAAAATGAAAGATCTAAAAGGCGCAGCTGCTGTTGTGTTGAGTGAAAATGGGTTGTCGTCCAAGTCACTTGCTGATGTGGCACTTATTTGGAAATGCCAGAATGTACCCTAAAAATGTAAAGTTTTTATACACTATCGAGTTTTCATTACATGTGTACACTAAATAAATCAAGGGAAATCAACTTCATGGACATGAGGCAAAAAAGTGTAAGTTTATGTGAATAACATTCCAACTTAGTGGTCTTCTTTGAAGTGGACTAGACCCATTTTTCTTTTTTTTCTTTTTTTTTTTTTTTTTTTTTTTTTTTTTATGTTAGCACTGCCTCTGATTCTAGAGAGGCAGGACGACAGCGCCTGGCGTCACCATCATCATCCTAGAGATGGGCTCATTTTCCGCATTTCTAGGATGATGGATGGTGATGGGTCGGCCTAGTGCGGGCCTGACGCTGTTGGCCTGGCTCTCTAGCAAGGCTCGAGCACCACTATTGTTTAAGTAGGGGATGCCACGGAGGATGAGTGAGGTTTGGGTTGCAAATTTTGAGTCAGCCTAGATCATAAGAAATGATATTTTGCCAAATCATGCAAAATTTCATTTTTTTTAAATTACAAAATGAAAAGGAGCAAAATAAGTTATTATAATTTTTTTAGGGTTTTTTTCATAAATTCCGTTTTTTGAAAAAAAATATATAAAAATCAACTACTAAAAATTACATTTTTTGAATGTTTTTTCAAAATAATTCTACGTGAATTTCGGGACTTTTTTAATTATCATTTCTTCTAATTATTTATTGAATTTTGAAACCACCTCTAGATTTTCTATTATAATTTCTTCTACTTATATTGATTTTAAAAATCACCTCCTAATTTTATAATTTATATTAATTTCATGTTTGTTTCATTTCTTGGTATTTAGGCTGCATTTAACATGTTTAATAATTTTATTTACTTGTATCTTATTTGTTTTTACATATTTCATATACCCTCGAAATTCATTATATATATTTCATGTATTTTTGAAATTTTTACATTTTTTCTTTACACCGAAATATTTGTCAAAAATATTTCTTAAAACCAGGTAACCAAAATTAACACAAAAGACAAAATCACAATACTTGGCCTAGAATTACTTTGATAGCAATGTAACGTGGTTGGTAAAGAAACATCATCTACAATCTCACAAATTTTGAGTTGGAATCGTACTTGATTAATTTCTCTAGAAAATGTGAAACATGCCAACAAGTTCTTCCAAATAAACAAAACCCTAAACTACAATAAGATAAAACAACCACATTAGGTCTTTTCCTCGTATCGTATGTATCTATATCTATAATTGCAATTCGTGAGCTGGTTGGTTGTATGTGCCTATTGGAAATCTCAAAACTGACCTCAAAATCTCCAAAACGCCCTCCAAATTTTATGAAATTTCGAAGATCCTAATTGGTGTTTGTTTCAGTTATGTATTATTTGTGGGTTTCTCTTTTAGCTATTGAAAAGTCTTTCAGTTAATCTACTTAATTTCGTAATCCAGTTGGGAGTTGAAGTTTTATCTTATTCTGAAATGAATCTTTGTAATTGATCTCTGTATCAAAGCTTGAATCTTTCTTTTTGTTATTTTGATATTGTTCCAAAGCTTAAATCTTTTTGCCATTTTAATATTGTTCCAATAGAGAAGATAGGAAATTATTTAGAAATTTATGGTATTTTTTGGTCCTCCACTCAGCTGAGTAAGTTTTGTTGTGGACTCCATCATTTTCATCGTATCTTAACATGTCTGGTTTGTAGAGATATTCATTTGTTATTACACATCAATGTAGTCAATGATCATGGAGTTAAAGCACAATGTTATCGTACATGCTACATGAAATGTGTATGGTCATGCCAACGGCATAGTCGACACACACTATATGAAAAATGTATTCTCGTGCCGAGGGCACGGCTGGTACACTAGTATGTATTAACATCAATCCAATGTAATCATGTAGAGGGTGGATGTTGACGATACATAAGGCAACATGCATTGACCCTACATTCGCCCATTTATACACGTTGCATTTATGATAGGGTTACTAGTTTCAATCCATCTTCGTGTTCATGTTCACTGCTTCCTTCATAGTTGTTGTGCATTTAAGATTTACCACCGACAACGCACTAGCTATTTAAGAAAATAGATAGTCATGTGTGTCAACTAACTTTGCTAATTTCATATATTTAACAAAATAAACTTTATTTAAAGCATCATAGGATCATAATCTATTAATCTAACTTACAAATCAGTAAGGTGTTTTACTGTTCATAAGGCATTAAAAGATAAAACAGGAATAAAATTGAAAGTTGAAGAATATGTTGAAGGTTTAGATTTATTCTCTATATAATAAAAAGTTTGTAAATATGAAACATCTAGAAGTATAAAAGAAATGAACATAAAACTTAAAATGATTGTGTGGAATGTGCATGTGGCAGAGTGATACTTTTGTGTTTGTATTAAAGGTGGGCACGGGATGAACGTCATCCATATCTCATCACGTTCGTTCGAAATCGAAATGGAATAAACCTCATCCTGATTGCAACAATTTTAAAATAAAATTTTATTCAATTATTTAAAATATTAATCAAAATTGACCTAATATCATGATCGACTTTCTCTCGTGCGAATGGTGATAATACACTAGTTACTTATAACTTAATTACCCCTGAATCTACGGTGCCTGGTCCAAGGTACTTGGTACCACCAGGCACCAACAAAACACCCTGGACATGAGCCGGGGGGTGCTCCTGCGCACAAAGGGCAGGAGGGCGTCATGCACATCTATTACAACCGTCGGATCGGAATGGACGGTCCAGATCTATTATTTAATCACACTTGACTCTCTCCATTCTTTTTCTGCTTTGTCTCTCCAAACCTAAACAACAACAATGGTGAAACCTCCACTTCGCCTCCACTTTCTCTCAATTGTTTTTTCTAAAATACATTTCAAACTGAACATGTTTATTAATGATTTTTTTGTTTTATTTTCTTCCACTCTTTCAATAAGTCCACTCCTGAGGCAAGCCCATATTAGGGGAAGTGCTCTTGTTCTTAGTCTTTTTAGGTTCACTTTCCCTTTTCCAAGTGTTCTGCTCTTCAGCAGCATCAACATTGGGAAGAATCTTTGGAAAGAAGAGCACTGAGAACCAAAGCTCAAAGAAAGTGGTCGTCGTTTCACTAAAAACCCATTCTCGAGATGCGCAAAGCTTCGAAGAGCTGTAACTCTGCAGCTCAAAGTGGTGACACTCGCGATGAGAAGCACTAGAGCGAATAAGAGATGAAGGGGTCTCGTTAATCTCATTGTAGAGATTAGAGAGCTATAGATCGAGACATTTTGAAGGGAAAATTGCATCTATGAATCAGATTTGAAAGGGTTCCAATGAAGAACAGAGTGAGTGAGGGGTTATAAAACTCTGACTCGGAGAAGTAGCCACAGATCGAGATGGTTAAATTGAGATCTCCTCGTCATGGGTTCTTCTTCAAACAATGGGGAGTGAAGAATGGTGGAGGTGAAGTGGAGGTTTCACCATTGTTGTTGTTGAGGTTTGGAAAGACAAAGCAGAGAAAGAGTGGAGAGAGTCAAGTGTGGTTAAATAACAGATCTGGACCGTCCATTTAGATCCGATGGTTGTAATAGATGCGAAGGACGCCCTCCTGCCCTTTGTGGGCAGGAGCCCCCCGGTCTTCCCTGGACCAGGCACCGTAATCGTGCTCTCAACTCCTTAATTACACTAGTGACTAAGCATCTAAATGTCGAATAACTCCAATTAGCAAAGAAAGGTGAGTGTAATGACGCCAAGTTTACCTTAGCCATTACATCACACCACACTCAATAATTCATTCATCTAGAACTCTTCACCGTTTTCACACAATTTAAAAAGCCAGAATCACTGAACTGCCCTAAGGAGCCCACACTATTTACAACAATCCATTCCCTTTTATCTCCTTTCCTATCCTCACTAAGTAGCATTCACAACAATGGAAAAAATTCAGCATAATCCTTCTACCCAGTCCAGGGTTAGGTCACCTCATCCCACTTATCGAGCTCGCGAAGCGACTTGCTCTCCATGGCGATTTCTCCTTCACATTTGCAATTCCTAATGAAGGTCCGCCTTCTAAAGCTCAAAATGTGGTCCTTGAGTCGCTTCCTAGTTCCATGAGCTCTATATTTTTGCCAGTGAATTTTGATGACCTTCCTAATGATGCTAAGATCGAAACACGTATAATTTTGTCGGTAACACGGTCTCTACCGGTGCTACGTGATGGAATCAAGTACATGATGATGAATAAGCGTGTTGTTGCACTTGTGGTCGATCTATTTGGAGTGGATGCATTCGATGTTGCAAAGGAATTCAATCTTCCAGCTTACATATTTTACCCAACCACTGGAACAACTTTATCCTTGATCCTTCAATTACCAGAATTGGATGAGATGTACTCTTGCGAGTATAGAGATATTCCGGAACCGATTAAATTGCCTGGGTTCCGCGTTCCGATCCATGGACGGGATTTGCCTGATCTATTGCAGGATAGAAGCAATGAAGCATACAAATGGATGTTGCACAATTCCATGAGGTTCAAGTTAGCCGAGGGTATGTTGGTAAATAGCTTCGTAGATTTAGAACCGGGTGTATTTCAGGAGGAGAAAGTGGATCACCCACCCATTTACCCGATTGGCCCATTGATACAAACGGGTCAGGCCCATGGGTCTGATGAGTCTGGGTGCTTGAAATGGTTGGATGAGCAACCAAATGGGTCTGTTTTGTTCATCTCATTTGGGAGTGGTGGAACACTCTCAACTCAGCAACTCACTGAATTGGCTTTTGGGTTGGAGTTGAGTGAGCAAAGGTTCTTATGGGTTGTGAGAAGTCCAAGTGATATGGCAGCCAATGCAACCTACTTCACTGCTGCACAAAGTGTTAAGAACCCTTTTGATTTCCTACCCAAGTCTTTCTTAGAGAGAACCAAAGGGTTGGGTCTAGTGGTTCCCTCATGGGCACCACAAATCCAAGTATTGAGTCATGGCTCGACCGGTGGTTTCTTGACTCATTGTGGGTGGAATTCGACTCTTGAAAGTGTGGTTCATGGTGTACCATTGATTGCCTGGCCACTATATGCGGAACAAAGGATGAATGCGGTGATGTTAGCTGATGATATGAAAGTTGCAATGAGGCCAAAGGCCAACCAAAATGGCTTAATTGAGAGAATGGAAATTGCTAGGGTTGTTAAGGGGTTGATGCTAGGTCAAGAAGGAAATGAAATGCGGAGCAAAATGAAAGATCTTAAGAATGCGGCTGCTAATGTGTTAAGTGAGAATGGTTCGTCGTTCAAGTCACTTGATGAGGTCGCAATAAAGTGGAAAACACAATGTACATTGAATTGTAACTTTTTTTTTTCTTCTTAATTACTTGTATTTTAATCTCTCTTTCCCTATGCTATGCTCATGTATTTTACCCGTCATTGCATGATGCGACTTTTTTTCTTCGATTTATTTAGACTTTGCCTCCCAAAATGACCACTTTGAGAAACCCCTCAACACTAACAAAATTTTGTTAAAGTGTTTGTAGGATATTTATTTAGCACGTGTTTGGTACGCGACGGCGGTAACATGTGTTAAACAGTACAAAGGGTCTCATGATCTGCATGTGGTACCTATCGAATGTGTTAGACGTGAGGATCAAGGGCAGGAATTTGTCTTGCAAAGTAAAACTGTTGGAGGAAACCCTACATCATGAGTTGAGCATGTGATGCCTTTCTCTTTCTTCTCCAAGTAAGGGAAGGGCAGAGAGGAAGACAACAACAGAGAGCCTGAACTGGTCTATCTGATAGGACCAAGGATTGTGATTTCCCGAAATTATGCGAAGTTTCGTTTTCTTGAAATTACGAAAAGAAAAAGGGCGAATGAAAAAAGTTACATTTTTCGAAGGCTTTTTCCGTAAATTTCTGGGTTTTTTTTGTAAAAATACAAAATCAGCTATTATATTTTTTTTCAAAGATTTTTAAAATATTTCGGCATTTTTTCATAAATTTTGAGTTTTTTTTTTCAAATTAATCATTCATTCAAATTATTTATTGATTTTTGAAACCACCCCCTAATTTCCTAATTATCATGTCTTCTACTTATATATTGATTTTTTAAAGTAACCCTTGATTTTCTAATTATAGGCATTTTAGTTTCATTTAATGTGTTTAATACATTTATTTACTTGCATATTATTTTTCACATATTTAATAAACCCTCAAAATTCATTATATATTTCATTTATCCTTGATATAGTACATTTTTTCTTTACACTGAAATATTTTTTAAAATCGGGAAACTGAAATTAACTCAAAAAATGAAATCACAATCCTTGGATAGGATGAGGTAAGCAACCATTGATAGAGTGGAGGAATCTGAGGATGGATATCCAATGAGAAACATTCACAAGGTCACCTCCGACATTGAGTGGTCGGTCAACTATGCTGGATAGCGATTGAAAACTACTTCAAAGGGGATCCAAGAAATAGCAACCAAATCTATGGTGCCACGTGGATTCAGGATAAACGAAGATACTTAGTGAACCGGGCAATAGGATGATAGAAGCAAATGGACCGAGCTCAGCCATATCGAACAAAAGGTACTTAAGCCGAAAGTAGATTATTTGACATTTATAGGATTCGGCAAAAGATCACACTTTACAAGATTCTCTTTCTGATCATTAAACTTAAAAGTATGTACATGTAGGTAAGCAAGATATTATATATAGAGCACTTACATAGATGAACCAACGTGGATGAGGTTGGATTCTAAGGGAGCTCTAGAGAAATCATACTCAGAACTTCAGTTAGTTTCCTAATATTCTGTTTGATTATCTTTTCCATCCTACTGTTCAATTGTTCGCTAACTTGACCGTCAAGTGCTCATAACACAACCCATGTATGTGAGTGCTTTAGGTGTGAAGATCCAGAGAGCAGTATGAGAATGAACAGTCTCTATTTCGGATATCTTGATGGTGTAATGTGTATCTTGAAGATCCTCCAAAGTTACCTAACAAACAATAAGTAATAAAATTTGATAAGTATTTATAACCAACAAAGTATACTCGACTAAGTTGTTCATGCTAATTGGTGCGAGAAAACTATTTGTTGTTGGTGATTTTTTTTTTTTCCGAATGTAGATTAATCTTTCAAATTCGAATAAAATCCGAGCAACATCAAAATTTTATTGAAAATTGATAAGTATTATTACACAAGAACAACAAAGTATGTCAAACTAAACCTTTTCTACTAATTGGGATAAAAATTTTAAACTAATCTAAAAGAGCCTTATTGGAGCTACCCTTTTGTGAGCTCACCAACACCCTACGATAGAATGTTAGTCAAACATGGTAAGTTCTAGGCCAAACTTCACTCATTTCTCTCTAAATACTACAACTACTTCTCTATGCAAAGTGTATTTCCAAAATGTTTAAGTATCTGTAAATATGGAAGTATTTATTGGTGAAAAGGGTGAGACTATTACATTGCTAATTTGAAGATGTGTAACGATAATAGGGTGGAAGGTGGAGTGTTGGAGTGAAATATGGAAAAATGTTAAGAGTAAAAATAAGGAAGAGTGTTGGAGTGAAATAAGAAAGAGTGTAAAAATGATGGAGTAAAATAAGGAAAATTGACTTAGACGTCAATTATGCAAATAAGGAAATTGATAAAAATGTGAGAATGGATAGTGGAGTTTGATTTAATACTTTTTGAGTTTGTAGAGATTTTTTGCTATTATAAAATTGGCCATGTTTCACTCCAAATCATGTTGATTTCCTCGAGATCTATATATGGTGGTGCTTTGTGGGCTTGACTTCATGGGTCTTGAGAGTGAAATCTTTGATCTTTGGCAATGCATGTGTGAACTTCCAATGGACTTTCTAGTTGTTGAACTTAACCTTATGGTGCTACTTTGCATGTGATTTTAAATTAGTACTTGAATTTCTACAAAATACACTAAGTACACGTAATGAGATGCTTTTATGTAATTGTATATTTAGGGGTATAAAATGTCTTATTTATGAGCTTATCATGCCACTACTTGGCGATGAAACAATCAGGCAAATATTCGTTTTGTCCTAAAAGGACCAACGAGCCAAGAGCCCACTGGTCGGAGAACCTGAGTGGAGAGAATATCATGTAGAACGTTTATTGAAGGGGCAAACCTAGTCTGATCAAGGGGACCATGTTGACGCACAACGACCGAATCTAGTCCTATTAAGGATGTCGACATTTCACCGCATCTAAGTGACCTAGTCCGCCTAAGGCACCACGACACCATAAAGCGAACCGAGCCCAATCTCGTGACGACTCACCACGCATGAATAACCTAGTCCAACCAAGGGCCCCATGATGGTGTACAACGGTTGAGTGTAGTCCTATTAAGGATGTCGACAACTCGCCATATCTAAGTGAACTAGTCCGCTTATGGAATCATAACCTGCAAAGCGGATTGAGCCCAGTCTCGATATGGCTCACCTCACGTTAATAATTTGGTCTGACAAATGGGACCACGAATGGTGCACAACGGTAGAGTCTAGTACAATTAAGGATGTCGACAACTTGCAACGTCTACGTAACCTAGTCCACCTAAGGAACCACAACACTTCAAAACGGACCGAGCTTAATCTCACAACGGCTCACCATGCGTGAATAGCCCGGTTCGACCAAGGGGACTACGATGGCACACAATGGCCAAGTCTAGTTCAATTAAGGATGTTGATAACTCACCATCTCTAAGTGACCTAGTCTGCCTAAGGAACCATGGCACCGCAAAGCAGACTGAGCATAAGTGGTCCAGTCCGCTTAATAGAAGTCTAGTCCGTTCGGATGAAGATGACTTCTCCACAACCCAACTCCTGTTCAGGATTAGGGTTTATCATATGAGTCTAGCCCATTCAGGCAAATACGACTTCCATACAACTCAACTCCTCTTCACGATTGAGCTCGTATACACTACACCAAAAATACCCATCAGCAACGGTTTGGGACCATGGGGGTAACCTATTGTCACTGCTTAGAGGCCTGGCCATTTGAGGCGTCACCAAATCACCATTAACGGCTATAAACCGTGACAACACATATTAGCAACGGTTTTATGTTCGAGGATGCTTGATGATTTTCTGCATTTAGCCACGGTTTAGCCACGACTACCAGGCATGGCTAGATGCTCCACGTTCCATAACCGTGGCAACATATATCACTTATTTTGAATTTTTTTGGTCAAATCCGTTGCAAGCATAATGGCCACGGTTTTAAGCCGTTGCAAGCATGATGGCCACGGTTTTAAGCCGTGGCAAGCATTAAGTACCACGGTTTTAAGTCGTGGCTAGTCAAAACAAAATTCAAAAAAAAAAAAAATGGTTTGTTGCGAGGGTTTGAAACTGTTGCAAATTAATATAATAAAAAAAATTACATTTTTTTTGCTGCTGTAGCAAAATCACAACCCCACACCTGCAAAATCAGTACTTACTAAGATCGACCAGACACTTGCCATGTGGCGTGTACCCGTGCCTACGACACGGCTACTGTGTCATGCCTCCGGCACGAATAAGATTCCACAAACTATATGCTAGATAAATACAAAATCAACTGTAAAATGGAACCTTGGAATTGCATTCAAATGAAGCCAAGTATCTATTAAATTTGTAGAAGTCATGGACGCTACATTGCATGACGCTACATTGACAAGTCATGGAAGCATATAACAAAAGAAACTTGTAGAAGATGAATTCAATTAAAAAATATGCTTGCTGCTGCCTGCACTAATTGTTGTAATGCAAGAGCCAACTTTGGGTCAGATGTCGAAACTCTATCTACAGATGTAAATCTTAATGTAGACCCAGCCTGCGGAGGTGGTAAATCAAGGACTATTGTAACCGCTTCCAAAGCTGTGTGTTTCCCATTGGGTCCAGCTCCAACAAGGTATGTCTGGAAAAGAAAAGATACAAATATTTTCAAAAAAAAAATATTGTAGTTATAAAACTGTTATGAACTGATTTGCTATTGCTATGTTTTGCAGGATGGAAACAGTCCTATTCAGATCTACTGACAGATTCCAAGCAATAGATGGATATTGAACTTCTTTAGCCATTTACAATTAATGTAAAAGTATATTGAACTTCGTCTAAAAAAGGATATCTATATTATTATCAACCAAACTCTTTAACTATTTCCAACTTAAAATTGTACTGAGCCCACTAAAGAAATAAATGTCGCAAGTGCAGAAACTATCACAAGAAATGTAATGATTTTTTAATCACTCAGAACAAATACTTATTTCCCTTACCAGAACACCCTTGATTAGTTCAGCAGTCCCATGCTTCAAGCGCTCCAGATATGTCTCAACTTTACAACTGATTGCAAGGTGCCAACAGGACCCTCACCCTAGAACTAAACTGCATCAATATCACGAAGACAAAGTGGAAAGACTTCAGAAGTGGCATATATTTGCTTCTCTATACAATCATAAATGGGAGCAATGTTCAAATTGCGTCCTCCCTGTTTCAGTTTGTAATGAAGCTGTAGTGGCATGGTCATGAATTGTAATGCTAGTGAACATGAACAAAATACATTGAAACAAAATACAAAGAAAGAAAAAAATTTATATACAATTTGTAATGAGTTTGCCCTCCCATGACCATACACCAGATATGACAGGTCCACCGCTGACAAGAGTGCGGTTTTTAGGGAAAAATGGTTAGATAGATTATCAACCTATCTAATTTCTAAAGACCACATTATATCTCTTTCGCCATATGGGAAAATGGTTAAATAGATTATTGTTCATAACTTTTCATGAATTTTCAAAGCTTCACCATTTCATCATCTAAACAAGGATGTAAAATTATTTGAGTAATACAAATGAATAGAGTATTAACAACACAAATGAGAACAAGCACAAGGCCGCCTCGGTGATCCGTTAAAATCTAAATGAAGAATCACTGTAACATGTAAATTCTTTTCGTTGCACAACTAGTTGCAGATTTTGGTACACTGGAAGTGATATTCTTGTGCAAGAAAATAAAATGATTTATCTATTATCCCAATGTTCAACAAGAGTAGAAGGATTCACACTCACCTAGTAAGATCGCGAGGGCATGCAAAGTTTATAACAGTTTGAAAACCAATGATGTCAAGACCCTAGAAAAAAAACACCAAAAAGCTTAATGGATTGCGAAAACTACATGAGTACATTAAGCACATGATAAGAACTGAAAAAATTCAAAATCAAAGAGAGCATAGATGAAAGACCAAGAAGACAAACGAATCCACAACCAAATCAAGAGATATCCAGTTAATTTTTCTATTATAGTTTCTTCCAAAAAAAAAGGATGATATCCAGTTAAAATATTGTGTTTCATGGAATTGAGTGAGGCCACTGAAGAAGAGACAAGGCTGCAGAAAAGGGAAGCTTTTCGTCAACCAGGAACATAAATTTGAGTTGTGGGGACACACTAGTCTCATGTCACTGGTCGGCGCTGAAAGATGCAATGGCGTCCATCTCCTGCTTCAAAAGAAGAGCATCAATAAAGACATCCAGATTCTCACCCTGCATGACATCACTTATCAAATGATGAGTGATCCCAACACGATGATCTGTGACACGCCCTTGGGGAAAATTGTATGTACGAATGCGTTCTGATCTTTCCCAACTACCAATCTGTTCAAGATGTCAGAAACCCAATTATTCTAATTCTGATATTAATATGCACTGAAGTAATAGCAACTTGCAATAAATGCAGACCTGTGCCATTCGAAGTTTTGACTAGCTAGCCTGAACTCTTAACCTCTCTATTTCATACAGCCTTGCACATAAGACTTTGAGGGCTTTAGCTTTGTTCTGTAGATGTCCCCAAATAATTAACAAATATTAAGTAATGTAAACAACAGGCTTGTCGTTTGGTAATATAAATTGATACTGACATTAGAATTGTTGTTATCATCCAGAGATTCTAGATATTTGTGGAGTCCTATATGTTAAGAATCACTTACCATATGTTGTGATCGTTCATCTTGTACGGATACTGTTATCCCTGAAGGAATATGTGTTATCCTAACAACACTATTTGTTGTATTTGCATGCTGACCGCCAATTCCACCAGATCTATATGTATCTATCCTCAAATCTTCATTCCGTAACTGGGCATCTACCTGCAGAAACCCTTAAGAGAATGAATGAAAGCTACCTTATCATGTAAATTCAAGTCCAGAAATAATATAAACTACGAAAATCACCCCTTTCAAATCAATCACCTTAAGAGAATGAATGAAGGTGCTGATAGGATTTTTTTCCTTGTAAAGTTATCTTTCAAATCAAGCATCAAATAATTAGAATGAAAAAAGGTCTAAGCACCTCATCAGCCTGAGGAAGGATAACAACGGAAATAGCACTAGTATGCACTCATGCATCCAGACTTTTCTGTTACAGGAACTCGCTGCCAATAGAGAGATCTTTTTAGTCAATGCTAGTTTCAACTTTCAACTTTAATCAGAGGGGACATCAATCAAAAGCACCTGAACTCTATGAACTCCACTTTCAAATTTAAGCTTCCCAAACACATCAGATCCAGAAATTGCAGCACTAGCTTCCTGAAATAGAGATATCAGGTCAGTATTTATGCAGAAGATGCCAAACCGAACATATTTCCCCACACATGTACGAAACGGGATGGCTATCCAACCCAGAAGTAGCTAGTGCCCTGGACAAACATTAGAGTACACTTGAAAATGGGCATCTGTACCACCTATAAATAGAGTTAAGTAATATAAAACAACAACAATAACTACTTATGTTGGAGTTAAAATGTACGGATGTAGCAAACCATGGAAATAGAAATGGACATGGACCTTGAATCCTTTAAGATCAGACTCCATTATATCTACAACTTCAAACTTCCAACCCTGTTTGTGTGCGTATCTCTCATACCTGATAAATTGAAAAATTCCACGTATATTCAGACATCTAAAAACTTTTAAAAGCAGGAATCATATAACCAGTGGCAGTAATTTATATTTTGAATATATCCATGGCAAACAAAGATGCCTCTTCCCCTCCAGTTCCTGCAAGATATCAAGTAATATCATCAAAGAGAAAGTGATAGCCATTGAATAGATTAATGTAAGGAAAAAGATGGTGGACCTTGCATTAAGATGCTCATGTATTACCTGCTTTCACCTCCAAAATGCAGTCCCTTTCATCTGCATCGTCATTAGGAAGCATGGACATGAGCAGCAGGTTCTGCAGCCTTGTCTATTCTTCAGTGGCCTCTCTCAATTCCTCAGTTAAAATATACTTCTCAGTCAATTTTTCTATTATAGTTTCTTCCAAAAAAAAAGAAGGATGATATCCAGTTAAAATATACTCCTCAGTCAATGTTGCTGGCTGTTTCGTAGATGGATCGGCTGAAGACGCAAAGGGCTTAGTTAGAGAAAGCTTGATTAGCTCATCAACTTCTTCAGTCATTGTAGCCGAAAATAGCATGGTCTGTCTCCTTTTGGGGCAAATGCGAACCTATAAACACGAAGGGAATGTTAACATTTCAAAACAATTGATAGCAGCATTGTATTTATCTCTAAGCATTAATATCCATGTATCAAGAAGTAAGTTAAGAGTCAAAGATAGGAGGAAAAAATCCCCTAAACCTCATATTTAGGGTTTTCAGGGTCTCCCATTAGTTGATATGTGCTCATGGTTTTCCACATATATTGTGCAATGCGATATTTTATGGAATATTGAATATCTATTAGTGTTCTTCATAAGAGCCAAGTGTTTTCCACAACACATGTATCTTAAAGAATGATAAATAACAAACTTACTGCTAACAACTTCAGTGAGTGCAATGGTACAACCCAATCATCATGATTAGCTGTCAAAATCATGGTGGGTGGGTACTGACATTGTTTGTCAGGAAGTTGTTCCCATGGTTGCTTCACATTATGAAGGGGTGAATACTGCAAAGCACAAATGTATATTCAGTTTCACATTCCAATAGTGACACTTAGTAGCAGCAACAATTAAATTAAAAGGTAAGTAAATTGTGCAGACCATTTTCTGGTCAAATCTTGGTTACACTAGTGGAATCGGAATAAAACATCAAAAAGGAAATCCAAGAAAGAAATTATTAAACATGACAGACCATATTCATTACTTCCTCCAATTAATACAGTTGTCCCATTCCTCTTGTTCATGTTGGTTGGTACGCATGCTTTCAACACCATACCATGTAATTCTTTTTATAATTTTGTCAAGTAAGCACATTTCCAACAGTGCTTTCCAAAGATACTAATT
Organism: Berberis vulgaris; assembly: GCA_963556465.1. Classification (NCBI taxonomy): domain Eukaryota; kingdom Viridiplantae; phylum Streptophyta; class Magnoliopsida; order Ranunculales; family Berberidaceae; genus Berberis; species Berberis vulgaris. The sequence goes on along the minus strand of OY747126.1, from coordinate 4,786,606 downwards.
TTTTCAAAAAATCAAACAGTCTGATTACACATTTTTCATTAGAAACTTAAAAAGAGTGGTATAAGCTTTAAAATTTCACTTACTTGATAAGCCAACAGAATCCTTCCTCCTTATCTGAACATCCAAAATCTTTCGTCCATGCATGGCCCCCATTACCAAGGGGAGTTAGTGAGATCTGAAAAACTTTCTGTACCACCATTACCATTATGGGTTGTTTATTTATTTATTTATGTAATAATTAACATGGACCAATAGTTTTGCTGCAGGAAAGAGGGACTGCTGCTATAAGTGATCAAAAGTTTCAAGGATAGAATTAGTGCTAGGCTGCTAGCATGTATTTTGTGTGTGGGGGGGTTAACATTCGCATGTCCTAATAAACAACAGAATTGCTTATTTGCATGAAAGAAGAAAAAAAATCAAACCATAAATCGAAAGTTACTTGATATGCATACCCTATCAAAACTCTCAGACCTCATGAATAATGCAGCAAACAGATAATCCTCCATTGATTCATCTCATATTACTAACAAAGACTTTTGATCAAGCAATACACAGGAGTAGAACTCTTACTCATCATCTCATTGACTCATTCCAAGGTAACAAGGCTACCTATATTATGATGGATGAAGTATTCATTACTGAACTTCCACCTGAACTTTAAGCTTCTAATTCTACACGTTCTGGCGTTAGCTTCTTCAGTGTAATGACCTTCTGAGATAACACCAATGTCATGATAATCCCCACTCTTCAAGTCATAAGAGAACACTTGCAAAAGTGTCACAACTATAGTTGTTGGGCATGAACAACTATTCTCTATAATGGCCAGCGTGTCAGTATAAAATATGAATTTTGAACAAAAATCCACGCAGTATTCCTTTGTCCATGCACCATCTTGATCTCTCAAAACCCATACAGTTAATTTTCCCAATATTGGCTCTTCTAGAATATAAAAAGTGCCATTAAACTCTAGCAGACGAACATTGGGCCAATATCCATTAGCATTTGTTTATTTCATATGCTAATGCATAGCACATCAAAACAGTTTTGTCCAGAAGAATAGGCCTAGTAAAGTTATAAAAACATAAAACTACAAACTCACCTTTTTCCTTATCAAACGAGAGCATCTGTCCATAAAGGTATTTGTCTCCCCTTCGATCCTATTTCCTTGGAAAATAGTAACTTAATTGATATTTCAGATATATACATAGTAAAGCAGGGAGAGTGAGTAAGATAGCAATGGTTTAAACATAGTACAGGGAGGAGTGTGAGGGAGAATGACGTCTGCTTAATAGAAAGAATAAATAAGTTAACAATTCGGCTAATGAAGAAAAATGCTAAGATTGAAAGAGTATGCAGAAACAAATATAAATAAGATGAATCAAGAAACTTTAATGCAAATAACAGATAATCTTTCTATCAAAAAATCCAAATGATGATCTACTGACACTATTCAGGCTGTTGACAGTAGTTTCTTTAGTCACTCCTATAAATACAATAGTTTTGTTTCGTTGACTGGTTATGATTATCATACTTTATTCAAATACACCCCTAATGACCTTCTAGAACATTGAATTCTAGAGAAATTTATGGGCCTATTCAACATTGACCAAACAATAACTACATTGCCTCGTCATAAGACAGAAAGCTAGGAATGGAGTGGGAGGAACAAACCTTTCTAAGGAACATTTAAAATTCTTATAGAACTTAAGATTATTCAGAACAATTACAAACACATGAATGAAAAAATGAGTATGAAAAGAAATTAGGTCGATACAATGTTCAAACTACTATTCCAGAATAAACTAAATTTTTTTTATTTCTATAACTACCATGTTCAAACTTCACATTTTACAGGTGAAACGAGGGACTGACTTTTTCATACACGAGGAAAAAACTGCTTTTTATCTGGGTCAGGATAAGTGTGTGCTACACTACAATACAGATTACAGGTCTAACACAAAAGAATCCAGCCTCGAATCTTAAAAGATTTAGAGTGATAGAACACATTAGGCACCTCAAATCTCATCAAGCTTTCATTTTTTGTATTCATTATTACTCGTATATTCTGTAGTTTGGGAAACTCGTATTTGAAATAAAATGGAAGGAAGCAGTCCAGTTATCCCTAATTAGATAATGTAATAATATAAATTCTTATAGAGAAAAGAAACACTTGAGAGCATACTGTGTTCAAATCAATTCTTTCCTTCATCAGAAACTATCTTCCTCTTGAAGCTCGGGAAACGTCTGCAACAAACAACATATTATCTTATTACCAGGCCATCCATCACAGGAAAAATACAGAACATAGCAGCAATATTTAAGATTTCTCTCTCGAGGTAAAACCATTTCGCAATCACTAACTTGGGTCATCTCTTTTTGGTCCAAAATGAATTTCATTCTCCTTATTGGTTCTTACAAATTCGACAATAAAGTCATACAAACTAATAAAAAAATATTTTTTTAATTACCTACCTTCTCCTTGACTGCTTGATCCAAGTTTCACTAGTAGATATTCCCTGTCAAGATCAAATTTTAAGAAAGTCAAAATCAATTCATTCTTTTACACATAAAACTGTGAAATCAATCCAACATCAACACTGATAGGGAAGATCAACACTGAAATGGACTCATCCAAAGTTTTGATTCAATCTCTATCTCTCTCAAGGGAACCCCATTTCACAGCCACCACAGAATTACATGGGAAAATTTGTGATGAATTGGTAAACATGAGATTAATTTCAAAACAATATGCAAATTACAATAAAGAAACACAAATCAAGCAAAATCGATTAAAGCAATTTACAAACCCTAAACTAAGTCCCTCAGATGCTCTGACACCTCAATCGATTGAATGTATCAATTGCAACAACTGGGTTGATTGAATTCACTGAATTTGAGTGAAGAAGCTCAATCGATTGGGTCTATAGACGAGAGAGTAGCGTTGGTTCTTGAACCCTAACCCTTGCACCCCAAAACGCAAAACCCACTCTTTTGATAAGCTTAAAACAAAGAAACAGTCGAACCAAAGAAAAAAAAAAACCTAACCAACCTAAATGGAGAGATTCTTTGCTTTCCTTCCCTGCTCCTCACCCTGATTTGAAACGAAAATGGAGCGATTATGCTTTCCTTCCCTGCTCCTCACTCCCTCTCTCTCACTTTCCTTCCCTGCTCCTCACTCTCCTCTGTTTTCCTTCCCTAAAATGAAAATGGAAGGAGGCGGGACCGCCAATTTTTTTTTCAAGACCGCGAAATTGTTTTCGCAATGGCGCCAAAGCAAAACAGGTGCATTTTCTTTTTATAGCCATGGTTTTGAGCCGTGGAAAATAAACTAATGGTTTTGAGCCGTGGCCATCTCCGTGTAGCTAATCAAGCCTTTCAGTGTAGTGACGGTTTTAGGCTCTAGCCACGATTTTGGGCCGTGGCAAATAAACTAACGGTTTTGAGCCGTGGCCATCTCCGTGTAGCTAATCAAGCCTTTTGGTGTAGTGACTATAGAAGTCTAATCCGCTAAGACGAAGATGACTTCTCCACAACCCAACTTTTCTTCGAAATTAGGGTTCATCATAGAAGTCTACCCATTCGCAACTTCCCAACAGCTCAACTCTTATTCATTATTGAGCTCGTATACTATAGAAGTCTAGTGCGTTCAGACGGATATGACTTCTCCACAACTCAACTCTTATTCGGGATTAGGGTTCATCATAGACGTCTAGCCCATTTGGGCATAAATGACTTCCCTGCGCTCAACTCCTTTTCAGGACTGAGCCCAGATAACACATAAATCTAGTCCGTTCGGATGAAGATGACTTCTCCATAACCTAAAATCTATTCAAAATTAGGGTTCATCATAAAAGTCTAGCCCATTCGGGAAGAGACGACTCCTCTATAACTCAACTCCTTTTCAGGATTGAGCCTTATATAGTGATAATTCAGTCCGTTCGGACACTATATGATTCTCAAACGCCCTAACTTCTACATTGGGTGGGAATTCGTTGTGGAAGTCTGGTCGTCCAGACCCAGACAACTTGTGCACAAGTTTAACATCTGTTTGAGGTAAAGCTTATAACAATACAAGAACCTGATCTGCTCGGGTAAAGATGACTTTTCTGCAAATTAAGCCTTTTTAAATATTAAGTTAGTGTTACTATCAAGTGACGTCCAATTCAAGCTAAAAAAAGGCTCCAGTCTAGACTAAGAATTACTACAGATGGAAAGGGACATGGCTACCTGAACCCAGTCTTACAGTATTGGCGACACGTCAGTCTATTAAGCCTAATCTAAGCACAAATTAAAAGTGGCAAGTAAGACAGATATAACACAAACACAAAACAAGGAAAGCAAACCTTTGTATTGATAAACTTTTTTTTATACAAAACACAGCTTAGGTGGCGGAATCAGATAAAGAGAAATGTGTCAGGCACAGTAACAACAAGATTGGTTGCCATTTCCACAGTACTCGGGTCGGCTTCGGAGCTATCCTGTAGAGAGGAGGAAGCACCATCCACCTCCTCAAAATGAGCGAATACCAACTGTTTGTAAGTGGAAAGGTCCCAATCCTCACGATCCTGCTCAATATAGTCCAGCAGCTCCCGCCTACAATAACCATGTTGAATTGAATGGTCTTAGCAGCCTCAATGAGTTCTCTTTCCTTGACCTCCCATTACTTTCAGGTTGGGTAGCTCCTCGAAAACCTTAGCCATATATTATCACCATCTGCCAGCCTGCGATCAGCCTCAACTCAGCTTAAGCGCTCTGAGTCCAATTCCTGGTCGAGCCAAAGAACCTGCACTTGAGCAGCCTCATGGAGTTCCCTCTTACGTACTATCTCAGCACGTTCATCTTCCAAGTTGCTCTGAGCATCAGTAGTATATTTTTGAGTAAAGGACAAACAATTTAGCAACCATTGTTTGCTAAGCTATCAACCTATCCCGATTCTCCTGGATTTCTCGCACCTCCTCACTCGCAAGATAAGGGACTATCTATTGGGAGTACTCCACAAACTTCCTTTCATGGGTAGACAGTGAATCAGCCTAGACAACCCCTACTTTGACCTTCTTGGACATGGGAGAGGTGATGCAGATTTTACTAACTTAAATTAATAGGCTAATAAACTCTACTTGTTATACCATAAGTGCACGACTATCTAACTATTAGACAGTGACAAATACGGATCGATCCCCGGGGTGGATCTACAGCTTGGGTAAGGGGGTCAATTGACCCCCTTAGGTTTTGAAGAAAATCTACCGAAGTATATAAAATTTCAATCTTGCCCCCCTTAGAAATTTTATTTTGCCCCACTTATGAAAACAAGAATCACAATTACAGATCACATATCATAATTACAATTACAATTACAGATCACATATCACAATTGAAGAAAACAAAAACAATTGAGTTGTCGCTTCTAATCTCCGCATCCACGCCTCCTGTCCTCAACAATATCTTCTTCTCCATCCCTGTGAAACAAGGTGAGTTTGTTTGATTATAGGTTCTAAATGAAATCAACAGGACAATTGAACAACAAAATCACCTTTAATCTTAACATCTCTTCTTACCTTGGATTTCTCAGATGAATCAAAAACCTAGATCAGAAACTTGAAAGAGAGATCAGAGAGAGAGATGGAGAAAGACCTCTGAGAGATCGGACAGAGATCAGAGAAAGAGATGGAAAAAGATCTCAAAGAGAGATCAGAAACTCGATCTCTCTCTGATGAAATCGAGCTCGATCTCCCTTCATCAAACTCGATCTCTTTTATTGTTCTCCAACACTCCCTTCTTAGTAAGAGATCAGAATAAACCTTAGATAGAGATCAGAAACCTAGATAGAGATTAGTAGTTCTTACTTTGGATCTCTCTCTCTTTGATGAATAAAAAACCTAGATAGAAATCAGAAACTCGAGAGAGGGATGGAGAAAGATCTCAAAGAGAGATTGGACAGAGATCAGAAAGAGAGATGAAGAAAGATCTCAAAGAGAGATCGAACAGAAATCACAGGGAGAGATCAGAAACTCGATCTCTCTCTAATGAAACCGAGCTCGATCCTGATTGTTCTCCAACACTCTCTTCATCAAACTCGATCTCCCTGATTGTTTTCCAAGTTACACTCTCTTCTCCAACACTCTCTTCATCAAACTTGATCTCCCTGACTCTGATCTGAGTGAGTCTGAGTCTGAGTCTGATGAAACGAAAACAAACTCCTGATGAACTCAATCTCTCTCCTGACGAACTCGATTTTAAGATAGAGGTTATCTCCTCTTGTCTTTTAGCTTTAGAAAGTCAATCTCCCTTCTGATGAACTCAATCTCTCTTCTGATGAAGTTGATCTCCCTCTGATGAACTCGACCTCTCTTCTGATAAAGTCGATCTCCCTAATTTTCAGTGTTTCTCAGTGATAAAATTCAATAAGAAAAGAGAGATAGGAAAAGAGAAGAGAAGATAAAAGAGAGATATGAAAAGAGAAGAGAGAATAAAGAATTCACATCTTCTCTTCTCTTTTCATTTCAGATATCATGGATGAAATGTGGTTTTAGGCCACCGTTTGGGTATTTGGTAAAAAGAGGAGAAAGACAATAAATCAGTCAAGTTATTTTATTGCAATGGTTGAAAAGATAAGAGAGATATGAAAAGACATCAAAATTATTTTACTGCAATTATTGATAAATTTAAGTTTTTTTTTATTTTTTAATAAAGAGATAAAAAAATTCATACTTTGTTAATCACCTTTATTTTTAGATTGGTGAGTGTTTATTTAGTTGTTTAAGTTTTAGGTGAGTTTTATATTTGTTTAAGCTTTGATGGGGTATTTTATGTTTGTTTAAGTATCTAATTTATCATCTTTATTTGTAAATGAGAGTTTTATATTTGATTTTTAATTTAATTTAATTTGTTTATTTGTTTAGCCTTTAATAAAGTGGGTATTTGATCCTTGAAGCTTAAGTGGGTACTTAATTTCATCTGCTAAAAAGGCCATTATCTCAAGTTCTTGGTATTTGGTGAGGTTTCTTCTCTTTCATGTGTTAATTATTTATTTACATTACAAATTTGATAATTTGAGAATCTGTGATAGCATTTTTTAATATGAATATTGGGATTATCCGTTGTATTTGTGTAGTTCAATAGTTGTGCACTTGTGCTTACGAGTAATGGATAGATACTTTAAAAGAATAAATGATGTGAGTTCTAGCTCTACTGCTCGAGCTGTCACTGATAGGTCTGATAAGGAGCTTCCTAGTTCCAAAAGGAGTTGTATTGAGACTGAGTTTGGTCCAGAAACTCTTCTAGCAGATCCTGGATTACATAAGCCAATCAAGGAGTATCATCCCAACATATGGGATGAAATTCAAAGAACATACTTGCAAAAAGGTCCTTGCCAACCTCAGACACATAAATTTAAGCAAACTTTGCAAGGAAAAGTCTTACGGCGTTTCAATCCTTCTTGGTTTGATGAATTTCCTACATGGTTAGAATATAGCATAGAGAAAGAGGCTACATACTTCTTGTGTTGCTACCTTTTCAGATTTGAGAGTAAAGAGCATCTGGGTACTTGTGATGCTTTTGTCGTTGAAGGATTTACCAATTGGGAGAAAAAGAATAAGTTACAAACACATGATGGAGGGTCTAACAGTGATCACAATCAAGCTTGGAGTAATTGTGAAGCTTTATTGAATCAACAACAACATCTTTGAACTGTTGTGAATAAGCAAACAAATGAAGCTCGAAGTGATTACAAGGTTCATCTAAATGCTTCAGTCGTTTGTATTCGATTCTTACTCCAACAAGGATTAGCTTTCCGTGGTCATAATGAATCTTGTGATTCAAACAACTGAGGGAATTTCTTGGAAATGTTACATTTTCTTGGTGACCACAATAAAGACATCAAAAGGGTAACTTTGGATAAATGTCCTGGGAATCTTAAATTAATAGCACCGAAAATTCAAAAAGATATTGTAAATGTTTGTGCAACCGAAACCATAAATGTTATCATTCAAGACCTTGGAGATTCTTTGTTTTCCATATTAGTTGATGAAGCTCGTGATGTATCAATTAAAGAGAAAATGGCTTCCGTGTTCCGTTATGTGGACAAACACGGGCATGTGATTGAGAGACTTTTAGGTATTGTACACGTTTCTGACACTTCTGCTCTATCCCTAAAGGCATCAATTGACGCTTTATTTTCAAAGTATAAGTTAAACATTTCAATACGACGTGGCCAAGGGTATGATTGGGGCAAGCAATATGCAAGGTGATTTCAACGGTCTTAAAGCATTAATCTTAAAGGAGAATGGAAGTGCATTCTATAGTCACTGCTTTGCACATCAACTTCAATTAGCACTTATTGCCATTGCAAAGAATGAGGATTCCATTGTTTTATTATTCTCTTTGGTCATGAGTGTTGTGAATGTGGTTGGTGGCTCATGTAAGTGTCATGATATTCTTTTAGAAGCACAATCTATTAACACTCTAAAAACACTTGAAAGTAGTGAAATTGCAAGTGGAAGTGGCCAAAATCAACAATCAACAAAATCAACAATCAACTCTTAAAAGAGTCGGAGATATGGGCTCACATTACAATAGTTTGATAAGCTTGATTAAGTTGTTCAATTCTATCATCGATGTGCTCGAGTGCATTAAGAAGACCTCAAAATATCTTGAGCAAAGAGTTGAAGCGTGCACTTTATTAGATTCACTACTATCTTTTGACATTGCATTTGGACTTCATTTGATGAAAAGTACATTAGGAATCACGAATGAGTTGTCACAAGCATTGCAAAGAAAGGACCAAGATATTGTGAATGCCATGGGTTTGGTCTAGTAGCTAAGAAACGCTTACAGTTGATGCGAGATGATGGATGGAACAATTTTCTAGATGAAGTTTCCTTATTTTGTAGCAAACATATGCTATAGAAATGCCTAACCTTGATGAATTTTATGTTGCTCGGGGACAGTCACGACGTAATGTTGAAAAGGTGACAAACATGCATCGTTATCGGGTTCAGTTATTTAATGTTGTTATTGATTTGCAACTTCAAGAGCTCAACAACCGTTTCAATGAAGTGAATACTGAATTGCTTTTATGTCTTTCATGCCTGAGTCCAAATGATTCCTTCTCAGATTTTTATAAGGAACAATTGATTCGTTTTGCTCAGTTTTATCCAAATGATTTCTCAGAAGTACAACTTGATGCTCTTGATAATCAGTTGGAGACATTTATCATTGATGTAAGGTCGAATAGCGAGTTCTTGAATTTGACAGGAATTAGCAATCTTGTTGAGAAAATGGTAAGGACAAAAAAAACATTTTGTATCCTTTGATCTATAGGCTTATTACTTTAGCCTTAATATTACCAGTTGCAACTGCAAGTGTTGAGAGAGCTTTTTCTGTTATGAAGATTATCAAGAATCGATTATGTAATCGAATGAGAGATCAATGAATGGAAGATAGTTTGATTACATACGTTGAGAAAGATATATTTAATGGCATCGATAACGAGGTAATTATGCAGCATTACCAGAACATGAGAACCCGCAGAGAGCTTTTACCTAAATCTACTGTGCGTCTACATTGACTCATTATGTATGTTTATCTTGTAATACTTTTAAACTCTATTTTAATCATATTTATCTATTTATTTTAATAATTAAATTATCTATGATTTCTTTGCCCCCCTTTGTCTGCAATCCTGGATCTGCCCCTGACATGGGCGGATCTACCCTTTGGCTAAGGGGATCAGTTGCCCCCCTTATCTTTCTGAAAAATTCCACTAAATTACTCATAATGTTTTATACTGCCCCCCTTTAAAAGTTTAGATTTTCCCATTTTGTATACAATCTTGGCTTTTGACTCCACTAAAAATTAAATTATAGATTATTTTAAAAGTTTAGGTTCTCCCCTCCCCCCCCCCCCCCCCATTTCTATACAAATCTTTGCTACAGACATGTTCACGTTTCAGGGTTCGACATAGCCAACTGCTACGGAGTTGAGCGAATTGGGAGTGAAAATATAAGAGGAATGAGATGAGAGGCGGAGTTGAGAGATTACAAAGTGAGAGATGGTTTGTTAGGGAGAGAAAATATAAGAGAAGGAGAAGAGGATAGAGTGAGAGGGTGGGTTTGTTGGGAGTTAAAAAAGGAAAAAAATCTTTGTTTGGTTCGAAAAACCACGTTCAAGGGTAAGTTGGTCTTTTCAAACTTTGATTTCCCCCCTTTGTCAGCAATCCTAGCTCCGCACCTGAAGAAGAGAATGGACTGGATTGTGAGAGGGACTGAAATGGAGAAGTGTAGGGAGTCTTTTGCAAGATGGAGCAGAGTGAGGTTGTGAGTTGGTGATGCGGGGGTGGTTGTGGACGTGTGCGGCTTCATGGAGGAAAATAAGGAGAACGGAGACAGGGTGGCTGCGCTGCTGGTTCTCCTATCGAGCAAGAATGGCCGGCAGACGACGAGATCAGGTTGGTGGCTAGTTAGTGGCGAGAAATGAAGATCTCTATGTCTCTGCCAAGAAGGAGAGGAGATGATGGTTTTTGGGAGGAGCGGGAGGAAGAGGAGAAGCGTGGAAGAGAGGAGAGATACCTCCAAAAGGGAGACGAGCTTTGTGTGTGACAGGAAGGATAATAAATAGAATTTGGGAATTTAGGTTAAAACTTGGGCTTGGGCTTGGGTTTAGGTTAAGATGGATTTTGGGTTTAATTGTTCCTCCTAATTTCACCCGTCACTATCAATTTGTATCACTTTGGGTTAGTTATTCCAAACTCATCGCGCTAAGGTGATTTCATCGTTTAAGCTCTAATATCTACCAAAACATGAAAGCAAAATAATTAGAATATATAGTATTCGAAACACTAACACATATAAATTAGAGGATATTCATGTGAATATCAAATACCTCCAAACCTGTATTTTGCTAGTCCTCGAGCAAAATAAGAAAAATAAAATCTTAACTCACTTTCGTAGGAATCATCGGTTGCACTTATCTTAAACGTGCAACAAGGCTTTGAACCCCTAGATTACATCTATTGGACAAATTATAGTCTCGTGAGAGTTTCCAGAAATGTAACTGATGTAGTCATTTTTTGCTCCGTGCTCCGAACTGGTTCCTGCTAACCTATTGACCTGCACAAATAGCACATGTGAGCCACGGACCACCGTTGTGGTGGCCGATGGTACTCTCTGAGGAAGGTGTAATGTTGTAACAGAGGATTTGTAGCGTACCTTAGCTTACCAACCTCATGTCTTATTTATAGTGCAAGGAGTTATGGTTTAACCAGGCCATCGTAGGCGTAGATTAAGGAGAACATCATCATTGAGATCCATATTTAATTAGGAGTTGTGCTGTAGGAGAGGAGTTCCCTATTAGCTTTGCGCTCCTAGATACGCGGGAGATAGTTCCCAATCCAATAGCATTCTATGGAAGGGAATTTCTCTGTGTGGAAGATACTTTGGTGTTTGCTTCCTAGTTGGGAGCAAGGAACAGTTGTAGTTGCCCATCCGAAGCAAATTCTTGAGATACTTGCCTAAGGAGGGCTTACGGGTATTGTGAACAGTTGTGATACATGTGGGCCTAGCATGTTGCGAGAGTCCGAATCTGCCCAGCGGACTGAATTGAGCGGGCTTAGAACCAATATAAGAAGTAAAATGAAACCGAAAAAAGTCGGCATTAATATAAGAATTTATAGTTTAGATGTTGAGATGTCGGCATCAATATAAGAATTTAATAGTTTGGATGTTGAGTGTGGAGTCTAAAGAAGTACTTTCAATGGTTTGTAAGAGGTCTCTAATCGTTGATAGACCATCGTAAGGATCATATTGATAAGGTGAAAAATTTGTGCTTTTATCGAGTGTTGGCAACATGAGACCAACACTTTTCACCTTCATTTTGGAGAAATGACCATCACCATTGGTGATGTCTATCGTATCATTCATTTGCCGATTGTTAGTAAGCCGGTTATGGAAAAAAAACTCACATGAAGAAAGATGAATGTGTGCAACTGTTGGTGAATGGTTTGGGGATTCAAAATATTGAAGCACAAAAGCATGTCCAAAATAATCTTAGTTTCGTCAAAATTAAAATTATTAAGGAGCATTGTTTTGGGAATGTGAGTACAATTGATTCTTTTAAAAATAAACAACTAAGTGCACGGGGTTACTAGTTATTTCTTATGGGCATGACTATTTTTATTAACATGATTGGAACCAAAGTTCGTATTGAATATTTGAAGTTGTTGATGAATATAGTTGATGTTGGGAATTTCGCATGGGGAGTTGGTACTTTGGCGTTCTCGTATCGCCAACTTGGTTGTGCTCGTAGAGTGTCTACCAAACAAATATATGTCGCTTTTGGAGGTATAATTTTTGGGTTAATTGTTCAGTTAATTATCTTTTTAGTGTTTCAGATATTGAACTAATATATAAATCACTTAAGCTTTGGAGTACGACTCGAGCCTCATGGAATGATCATCTCCCCTCCATGGCTAAATGGGACTGCCCCCAACTTAGCAGGGTCATCACTGAAAAAATCCTATTAGGGAGCATCTCATTGATACGCCTCCTTAACAGGTAAAAGTTAATCATTTAAGTTCATGTCTCATCTCAGGTAATTCTTTTCATTTTTCATCCATAATTTAATAAGTTCATGTTTGTATTGTTAGGTCATTTGGGACCCTTTTGCGGAATCCAAGTGAAGAATTCCACTTCACAACATTACATGGTTCCTTAGCTGTTTGTTATGCTCTGATGTTGAAGAACATTATCAATCAGATAGAGTGACTAGACAGATGGAAAGGTACATGTCATTCCAACGCCCCATTCAAGCCAAAATAAAGAATAGATGTCGATTTGGCCATAACTACTCGATGAAGCACGAGATACTATCTTCATTCGCTGCAACTTGGCATAATCATCTCGTGTCAATTGAAAACCAAAGTGCGCCAATGAAGCTTCCATGGGATTGCAGCAAGAACTACTTGGAATGTTTTCATGACGTTAGTTATCCGTTCATCCAACCACTGACGACTAAGAGGACACATCCCTTAAGAAATCAATTGTTCATATCTCATAATCGGGTAATTGATCTATACTTTAACAAATTTGCAAACATATGAAATACAAAATTTATTTGTTTTTTTAATAAGATTAATGTTTTCCTTGCAGAACAATTTGGTTGATAAGGCTTTATAGTTGGTGGACACTCTTATTGAAGAATGCGAGAATGTGGATAAGATTTTGGTGCTCATGAGGCAAAAGAAAGTAGGTGACCAGCTAAGACAAATGTCTACATTTGTCACCTTTAGATATAATGAGGAAGAACAACAAACTGGTCCAACTGGTGATGATGGCAGTGCTCCAAGTGGTGGTGCTGCAGGTGGTGGTAGGGGAAGGGGTGATGGCATTGGTGGTAAAGGAAGGGGTGGTGTTTCTGGTGCTCCTGGTGGTAGAGGAAGGGGCGATGGTGGTGGTGGTGTTGGTACTAAAGGAAGGGGTTATGGTGGTGGTGGTGGCAGTGGTCCTGGTGGTAGAGGTAGGGGAAGGGGTAGTGGTGCTGCTGATGTCACTGAATAAATCCTTGTTTGTGGAGGAAGTGAGGGGATAATAAAGAAGAGTCAAGCATGAGAAGAATATCACTCAAACTGAACCTCGAAAAAGACTAAGAATATTTGATGTATACAATATTTATAGTTAATGAAAATGTAATGATTATATGTTTATGGAATGAATTATGATTCTCATCAGTATTTATGTATATCAAAGTAATGGTTACAAAGTGAAAAATAATCTAAATAAAAGTACGAAATTTTATCAATGAACCTGAAAAATTGGACACAAAGTCACCTATCTGTCAAAACAAGAAGTTGAAACTGCAATCGCACAAGCCACTGCAAGTGTAATATACACACTTGTAGATGTCATTGCGAATCCTATAACAACAATCACAATCTTCTTTGCGTAAGATACCTGAAAACCAAATGCAACCAAACGCAGCAGTGTGTGTGGACCAAAAATTTTAAATCGCACCAGATCATGCGAGTGGGACAATTATATTCGCAAGATCCACTACTATATGTTAGATTTTACACTGTCAAAATATACCATTTTTTGTATTTGATTTTTTTTTTGGATTTTATTTTCAATTCCTATGGCTTAGATATTCTTTTGGTATATTTGATTTATTGCAAAACTCCAATTTTAACCACCCCAACTTTAAAAGGTCAAAATGGGGTTTTGCAATAAGTCAAATATGACAATAGTGTAAATTTAAAAAATGGACAAAGTGTGAAATTTGTCCAATCACAGCGAATCCTGCAAATATGAGCGTCCCACTCGCAGAATCTGCTGCGATAGGATAGATTTCACACTCTGTCCATTTTTTGGATTTTTTTGTATTTGCATTTTTTTTTTTTTTTCAATTCCTATGGCTTAGATACTGTCTTGGCACTTTTGATTTATTGCACTCAAATTTTGACCACCCCAACTTAAGAATGTCAAAATTAGAGTTTTGCAAAAATCAAATATGCCAAAAGTGTATCCAAGCCATTGGAATTGAAAAACAAAAAATATTCAAAATAAAAAAAAATGGAAAGAGTGTGAAATGTGTCTCATCGCAGCGGATCCTACGAGTGAGACAATCCTATTCGCAGGATCCGCTACGATTGGGCAGATTTCACACTCTGTCCATTTTTTTAATTGTTTAATTTTTATTTATTTATTTTTTCAATTCTAATGACTTTGATACACTATTGGCATATTTGATTTATAACAACAAAACCCTAATTTTGACATTCTCAAGTTGGGTTGGTCAAAATTGGGGTTTTGCAGTAAATCAAATATGCCAAGACCATTTAATTCATAGGAATTGAGAAAACCCCCAAAAAAATTCAAATGTAAACAATTATAAAAATGGACAGTGTGAAATTTGTCCAATCGTAGTGGATCCTGCGAAAATAATTGCCTCATTCGCATGATCCGTTGCGATTTAAAAATATATGCTTCACACTCATCGATGCGTTTAGTTGTGTTCGGTTTTCAGGTATGTTACGCAGACATGATTGCGATTGTTGTTATTGGATTCGTAGCGGTTTCTGCCAATGTGTATATCACACTCGCGGTCTGAAAATTTTGCGGTAAAAAAATTTTGAATTTGTGTCTTCAATTTTGCTGTCAAAAAATTTAGCATGTTTAATTTATTATCAATTAACTTTTTAGCCAATACCATGATATAAAACATTCATACAACTAGTCATTCATAAAATGCAAAACAAATACAAATCTTCATGAAATGTAAAATATAATCTGTTGATATTTAATGATAAAAAAAAGTACAAGTCAAGAGTACAAAAATGTTGACTTTTGTTACAATTAGATCATCGTATGTATTCATGTCAATTACAAAATGTGCAAAAAGTAAGAAATGTAGTTCAATCATCAATGTGAACGACCTCTTCATACTTATTCTTTGTTTTGGTTGCATTGCACTTCGTAACCATCATGTCACTTATCTGCAGTTGGTCATCGAGCAAAGTCTTCAATGATACTGCTTCTAGAAACATGCGAAAAAGCCAAGTCGGTACTATCCGAGGCAATGGTGGTCTTGGTGTCATATGAAACAAGATGAAGTGGAAACTATGGGCAAGGTATGCCATGAAGCATATCCTTACGTGATCAAGTTGGATAGCAACGGAACATACGGAAAACATGTAGTGGTCTGGTTCCCATAACACACAAACACACAATCATAACGATTAGCCACCAATTCTAACATATCAAGTTGAATCAACTAGTGTCATTCTATAATGCTTACGGTGCCTTTGTGAATTGTCAGAGCAACTTTCACAACTTTCACACCTCCAATTCATTCCACATTCAAACCCACTAGTCATGGTTACATTCTAGCTCCATTAGTTGTTCATGTCTCAATTGCCTCCAACCATTATTCTTGTCGTAATCTAGGAACTTGACTATGTATTTGAATCCACAATGGCAATCGGTGACTACATTCTAAATGTCCTCAACATAATCACGAACCCACAGAGGAATTTGCTTCATAAATGTAGTTTTCCATTTCGGCGCCTTCTCATTTGGCTTAGAAACACTTCCTTGATTTCTAAGCTCATCTCATGTCTTCGTGTACTCATGACTAGAGGGGTTCACTTTCGTGGACTTCTCATGCTTAGACAATTTTGTTTTAGGTTTTCCCTTACCCTTTACAGGTTCAGTTGGTTCAAACGTGACACGTGAATCGGGGCAACTCAAATCTAATAGCTTCCTCTTCAACACCAACTGCTGATCAGGAGTGGATTAAAAAAACTTTTACTTAACAGCATCGACCATTGGACCTATAATCACATTTGCAGTTTCACGAAAAGGTATTTTGCCAAGTTGCATCCAATGCTTGTGTAAGATAGACAATGAAACCTGATACAGGCATTTTTCATTCTCTGCTTTGACCTTGACCTGCAAACTTGTTGACCTGCACAAGGAATGTATGTGAGCCATGGACCACTGTTGTGGTGGTCGATGACACTCCGTTGCTAAAGTCAGACAGGGATCTAAGGAAGGTTTAATGTTGTAAACATGAAATTTGTAGTGTACCTTAGCTTACCAACCTCATGTCTTATTTATAGTGTTGGACTCCTGGTTCGATCAGGCCATCGATGACGTAGTTTAGGAAAAAAGATCTTCGTTGAGATCCTTCTATAATTAGGAGTCGTGTTGTGGAGGGAAGTTTCCCTGTTATTCTTGTGCTCCCAGATGCGCGGGAGATAGTTTTCGTTCCAAGTGTAGTCTATAGGTAGAAGTCTCCATGTGTGACATATACTCAAGAATCTGTTTTCTAGTTTGAAACAAAAAGTTGTACTTGCCCGTCTGAAGCTGATCCTTGAGATATTTGCCTTAACAAGGCTCACGGGTAATGAGGATAGCTATGCGACACGTGGGCTTAGCAGACTGTAAGAATCGGAGACCGTTTGGTATACTGCATAGGGCGAGCTTAAAACCGCTTGGGCCGGATTAGTGTTGGGTTGTTGCAAGGGCATGTTATTCCTCGAGATCATCATGACACGTGTACTGTGCAAAGTTGGACATTTTCAATGTATCATCAGCTACTCCCCCAAGTGGGGCGTTTAGTCGGTCCACAAACTCTCTGAAAAACAACTGAACCTTCATGATATTTGAACCCGAAGAATTGTCTCGAGCGATGTATAACATTAATGGGTACACGAGTGCTCAATGAGATAAAATACGACTTATTTTCCGTATAGCATTATTTGCCGTTTCGAGGAAGTTTTCTCTTTTTCTTATTTGAGTCGTTTCTTCAAGCAATCGGGTTGCTGTAAAGTTTGATTTGTTTTTTTTATCGATGGCAAATAATGTTGAACTCACTTCCAAGGATCTGTTGTCCTTTACTTGCCTCAAGTTTTTTGAGGATAGCCTGGTTGACGAAACAGAGTTTATCGGGCTTTGGAGTTTGTATTGTATTCCAGGGAATCTAGAAATCATTCCTACGTTCGGGGATTTGGCTACAACTACACCCCCTCAGAACATGTTTGAGTCGAAACTCCGATTTCCAGTGCCTGATGACATCTGGCGTTTCTTCATTTCTCTTCGCATGCCTCCCACTTAGATAGTTCCGAGCGGGTTCAAGATTCTGATTGCGATTCTTCTTAGGGCGCATGACGCTGGCATCCATTTGACCTCGGCGGTAGTCCATCATATGACCGCGCTCGGTTGGATTCTAAGGGCCTTTGCATACTGAATTGCCCATCTTGTTTGCATTCAGTAGCGGATGACATTGTACCCTGGTAGAGGTATTGGTTTTTGGCTTCGGTGAACTCTTCGTACTTCAGGCTTGGGGTCCTCGAGTCCTCAAATACTTCCAGTTTGACCTTCGTAAGTTCTTTGTTGCTGGCTTATTCTGCCATTCCCAGATGTGATGCTAGTTTGATGTCATTTTTTTAGGGAAGTTTGTAGTCCCAACTCTCACTGAGGATGAAAGGCGGATTAAAAGAGAGTTTATCAAACTCTCATCAACGTCCGTTGAAGAGGACATAATGTCAGGTAATGTTGTGCGGAGCGAGTTGCTACGGTGTTCTCACGACATTCTTGTTATGCCGGGTTCGCTGGCTGAAGGGGTTGTTAGTCATCGTTCGAGGAATAGAAGTTGGGTCATGCCTAGCTCGACTAGGTTAGCAGAATTGGAAGCGAGCGTGCTTCCTGTTGTTGTTCCAAAAAAGAGGCAGTCCTCTGACTGTGAAATTTCTACTCTTGGGCTATTGTGTTCTATTCAGGCGGCAACTTCAGGAGGCCGTCGTTTCTTTCTTGATGATGTTATTCCCCCTATTCACTCGGAGGGAGAGAACATTGGACAACGTGTTGACATTTTGGGTCACCATGGGTCTGAGGCAGATGTTTGCCCCTTTGAATCACATGGTTCCATTGTTCTACGTCTTGAAGCTCGCAGGCGAGTCCATGCGTTGGAGAAGACTTTCGTTGACTTGTGGATGTCGTATTTTGGATGCTCTCTACCAGGTGGATTCCTTAATTGGTCAGCTACATAATTTTGATACTGTCGCGAACTTGGGAGCCATGAAAGTCGTAGTCTCTGCCTTCGAAACGGAGTTTGTGGACATAAGATCTCAACTGAGGTCGGCCAAATCTGATTTGGCGTCAACCCGTGCTGAACTGGGACGGACTCGGGAATATTTGGAGCGCTTAGATGCAACTGTGGACAAGTGGTCATCTGATCTACAGGCCCAAGATGCTGAGAGGAAGCGGGCGGAGACAGAATGGACCGTCGCACGATGACAGATGGAACCTGAAATCGTTGAGTGGATTTGCTGTGTTCATGAAGCAGAACGCTTACTGTCAGAGGAGCGTTTGCACTATGCTGCCTTGGTAGGCGCGGTGGATTTCGACATTTTGGGCCTGAAGCCATTAATCTTGTTAGATGTCATTCGGGGCAGATTAGGGCTTTTTAAGCTTATAAAATAAGAGCATCTCGGCATCAACCTTGACTTCGCCTGTTATAGGAGGGTTGCTTTTGGACCCATGTCTTGATAGGAAGGTCCTGGCTCAACAGGATAAGCTTCTGAAGAAGGTGTTTCCCCTTAAAGTAGTTGTAATGACCTTCCTGGGACAAACCAAATTTTTAATGAAAGCATTGTTTTGTCTTGTACTGTCGTGTTTTCTTTAAAAGCTTCGCAGATCGTAGAATTAGTACTATCGGGTCTAGCTGCTGATAGAATGCCTATTTTTGTCAGTTGAGTTGCATCAAAACTGACTGCTTTTGGCTGTTGTTGTTTATGAGTAGTCGTTGTTGTCTACATACTGCAGGTTGTGCGCTGAGATGTTCTAAAAACTTTTATCTTTTTTAGAGAGTTGATCATCTAGTGAGAATGTCGATGAGACATTGGCTTCATCGATCGTCGTCATCTGTGCGCGGCAAACTAGGTGTTGAGCATCCGAAGCTGTTGTCATCAGTCATGGACTAACTGAGCCTACCTTGTGAGTTCGGCGATCATTGTAGTTAGAGAGGAATGATCCATTGGCGATTCGTCATCACCAAGCGTGTGAGCACTGATCAGACTCCCACTTCCTCGGTCGTCGTTGCCCTCGTGAAGCAGACTATGCATTGGGCACTAGAAGCTGTCATCATTAGTCGCGAGCTGACTAAGCATAAGTTCGGGGATCATTGTATGTTAGAAAGCAATGATCCCTTGGCGAGTCGTCATTATCAGGCGTGTGAGTGCTGACTAAACTCCCACTTCCTCGGCCGTCATTGCCCGTGCAAAGTGGACTAGGCGTTGGGTGTAATATTGGAGTTTGGTAATAGCGGGGATGATCGGAGGTCGAGTTGGCAGTAACGGACAATAGTGGAAGTTTAGTAAAAGCAAATATTTTTATTGATAATATTTTTTTAGATGCTCTACATTCCATGGTCGTTTAAGTCTTCCAACCAGTACGCCCCCTGCCTGTTGAATGTATTTCAATTATATCTTGTATGGATGATATTTCAATTCTTGAGGAAATATGCAAGACGGATCTACGGAGGGGCTCATTCCATCTCCCACCATTCACTTGACAAACTTAATTCCATTGTAAGTTTTTTTTCCTTCCAAAAAAACGTTAACCCTCCACAAATTTTATATGACATTTAATATTGTTATTATAAAAATTTTATGTACATAAATTTGACATTATTTGTGTATTAGCAGTGTGAGATGAAATTCTTTTTTTCGTTTTTATTGGAGGACTATGGTACATGCTCATCCTATCCCCTCCCGTCTCATCCCGAACCCGTTTGGGATGGGACACTACAAGAAAATAGGATTTTAGCAGCGGTTTAGTAGTGAAGTTTAAGTAAAACCGCAGTTGAATGCTATATATAATGACGGTTGGTCGATCGTCGTGGATTAACATTGTTTAATGGCGGTTTCGTTAAATGGCGACGGCTATGACCGACACTGAATACTATACATAACGACAGTTGGTCGATCGTCGTGGATAATACTATTTAATGGTGGTTCTATTAAATGGCGATGGTTGTAGCCGTCGTTATAAGTAAAATCAGATTTTATGACCGAACCTTAAACCCTAGGCCTAATTTTATATTTATTTTACTCTCCATCATCCCCACCTCTCCACCTCCCTTATAGCTCCCCCCTTCATCCTCCCTTCCCTCCCTTTGTCGAGCAACCTCTATTCTTCCAATCTCGTTCGATTTCTCTCAGTAAGTAGTTTCTTAAAACCTGCACTGCTATCATGCTTTGTTTTTTTTTTTTTTTGTTAAAATTGTTCAGTTTTCTATTTAATCCATATTGTATGTTTGATTTTGTGTTTCATGCCCTTTTTATGTTAAAATTGTTTAGCATGAGTTCACATACAAAATATGGCGGCGAAACCACTAGACATTGTTATAATCTTTCAACTCGGAGATTCTTTCATCCAAACTTTGAAGAAAACGTATGAAGGCATGAACCTAGTTGAATTTTAATTTTTGCATAGCACAACTTTATATTTGGATTCAGTTAGTGATCAAGGACTACAAGCCAAAGTGATCACTGTAAGTAGTACCTCTGATTATGCATTTAGAGCATTATTTTAGGGTCAACATACTCCAAAAACCGCCAAATTACACCAAATATTTTGGGTCTGGAGAGCCTGTTCGTCTGAAGTGGTTCAGATTTATACCACTGCTGAGTTGGGCTCGCCAAACGACCTGGAGACCCGGGTTCGACTGGCCTATTATAGATGTTCTTATAGTCAATTATCCATGTATTATGTTACGTTGAAACTAACAGTTTCTAATCATTGAGCAATAGAAAAAGCTGAGAAAGGTTTTACTCCTTAATGGAAGTTCAATATTGTTATGTAATAAAAAATGATTAGTAAGTCTGTTGTCTCCTCATGGTTTAGGGTTGAGACTCCCTACTAAGAAAGAATTTAGACAAACAATCCTAGTTATTCAGCCACATAGTTTGTCCTAGTTTTTTAGACAAAAAACTAATGGATCTTGCAGTGTACTATTCTCATATGCTGTAGAAGTTGATTCTCAGTACACCAATGTGTGGACTGGTAGATATGCTTAATACATACAAGCATAATTTTGATACGTTTACAATACATACATTTGGAAAACAATCATCTGATTAAGAGGCAGGGATTCATATAATACAATCAGACAAGGCACAGAACATAGAAGAGATTTGGAAGCCCCTGCAGGAAACAATACAATTCTCCTTCAATCAAAACTGTAGGACTTTTTCTTCTCTTACAAGATAAAATAGTGGTTGACGGGTAAGATATTCTTGTTGAATTCATTTGCGTCACCTTTTTCTTCTTGTGGGGTGGACATGTTGGATTGGGTGTAACTCATCTTCGGAGACATTTTTAAATGCCACATGTGGAACTAAGATACCCTTATAAATTAGGAGGTGCACTAGTTACCCACAATCGTGATGTGTTGTTACACAAAGAAAGTGATGACACAGGTGGGTCAATGCTGGTGGTATTGTTTCTGGTGAAGGAGTGGTATCAACCCCATTAGTGTCCAAGGAGCCAAACACCTATTATTATCTCACCTTGGAAGGTATTAGTGTTGGTGATAAAAAATCGACAATCAAGAAGAGTTCAATAAGTTCCAATGCCATTAGTACTGAAAAGGGCAACATCATCATTGATTCAGGAACAACTCTGATCGTACTCCCACCTGAATTATATGATGAATTTGAAACCTCCATCAGAGAAGCTATTGAGCTTGAGCCTATTGAATCCCCTAATCCTAATCTAAAATTGTGTTACAAGTCCTCTAGAGGAGAAGGTTTTACAATACCCCCTGTGACAGTTCATTTCATTGGAGCTGATGTAAAGTTGTTCGTGGTTAACACCTTTATTCCGATTCAAGAGGGCGTAGTGTGCTTAACCTTGATTCCTAGCACTCAGCCTGTTAGTATCTATGGGAACATTGCTCAGATAAACTTCCATGTTGGCTATGATATCAAGGCTGACACAGTGTCCTTCTAGCCAACCAACTGCGCCAAGCCCAAATTCTGATTTTATTATATCTAGTAGGTCTATGTTCTTTCTCCAGTATTTTGATGATGATCGTGTGGGGAGTAAATTATTACCAATAGACTATGTTTTCCAATTTTTTTTTCTGATGTAACTCCCGTTGACTAAAAGAAATGCTCTGCATATTTTACTACATGCTTGTTGCTTCAATCAAATATATGGATCAAATATATGCATATTTCGTAGTTTGCTTGGGACTTAGTTTCATATCGAATCTAATTAGGAATCGAGTTCTATCTTTTGATATCATGGGACCATCCCTTTAGATTCTTTTCTTGATTAGGAGTCTAGCTTTGAGTTTAGACAAGTATTTTAGTTTACTTGTTTATCATATTTCAATTTTGCAATTCACATGTTCAGTATGGTGGATTTTGCTCATACTAACATGGTAAGCAAGCAGGTTAATCTTGCATGTTAATCAAGCATGTATCCAGGGTTAGTGATTCACCTGAACAAGTTAATCCTGCATGTTAATCAAGCAAGTTAATCCTACAGGCTAATCTTACATGTTAATCAAGCAGTTAATCCTGCATATATCCAGGGTTAGTGATTCACCTGAGCTTCATTTGGGTCCTTATTATGGAAAATTGGTAGATATCACTGAGTTAAACTATCATGGCCGTTTCATGGTTACCTTGTTCAAATGTCAATGGGAAAATACCACTACTAATAGAGGGATTAGAATAGATGAATTAGGCTTTACTTTCATCAAATTTTCTCGATTGATACATATTGATGATCATGAAGATCATGAGCCATATATTCAACCTTCAGAAGCACAACTTGTGTATTATGTGGAGGACGAGGTGGATAAAGAATGGAGTATTGTTGTTCATTTAAAGCCAAGAGACTTGTATGACATGGGCGAGAATGAAACTCAAGACTCATTCTATGAAAATATGCCTTATCAACAACAAGACTTAGATGAGTGGTTTCAAGATGATATTGGAGATTTTCCATTGGCAAGGGATGATATAGATGATGAACCAGCAATCAATGCTAATAATGAAAATATTAATGAAGAAGAAGATTTTGTATGAAATATTGTGTTTGTTATAATACATTACTATGAGAATTTTTCTTATTGGTTTCAAATATGTTGTCTTCTCCTATTCATTATATAATTTGTTATTTTGACTTTTGTTTGAAGTTTCAGTTCAGTAATGCCTAGGCCTAAACATTTCCAAGTTGAATCAAATTCTATAGAGCGCCCGACAAAATCTCGATCATTTCAATCTAGTGTTTAGTCTCATCCAACTACTACATATGATTTTCATCCAGCTGCTACATTTGTCTCTCATCTAGCTACTACATCTTAGTCTCGTCTAGTTGCTACATCAGTTTCTCATCCAACTACTACATTGATCTCTCAGCCACCTGCTACATCCATCTCTCAACCACTTGCTACATCTGAGTCTCATCCAGTTGCTACATCTAAGTCACGGTCAAGTGTTCATGAACGCAAATCCGGGAAGTATTGGACAATGAATACAACTGGTATGTAATTTAAACTTATTCAAGATCTTAATATGTTAGGTGCTAATTTTGAATGAAGTATTACGAATATCAACTTAAATGAGCAAGGGCTAATGAAATAATCTCATATTAGGGCACATGATGTTTGGTCACTTCCTAGAGGCATAAAAGTGATGATTCCATTTATTACTGAGCATCAACCTATTGGAAATGCAGCTGGTCTCTTAGAAAGTTTTTTAGGAGAATTGGGATCTGATTTTAAGGCTTTTCCAATTGGATACAACTCTTGGAAGGATGTGCCAAAAAGTTACAAAAGGATGGCGTGTATACTACTATTATACAGGTATGGCTTAATTTGTGCTTGTCACTTACCTTGTTTATAAGATTATTGATAATGATTTGAATACTAATGACTATTAATTTTGAAGAATAAACTACATGTGAAAGATCCAATGGCAGACCATTATATCTTGCAAAACATTGGGAAGAAATGAAAGGACAATAGGCATAAATTGTTCCATGAATTTTATGATCCTATACTGTCCAGAGATGCTAATATTGCAAAACATCCCGAAGGCATTGATCATAATGATTGGGCTCATTTTATTGACTACCGCTCGGATTGAAGGACAAAGGTAACACAAAGTACTTACATTATTCATTTAAATAACTAGGAATGTGCTAACAATATGTTTTTATCTATGCATTGATAAAAAAAATGTAAAAAAAAAAAAAAAAAAATTGAAATTCAGAAGAAACTAACCGATCCACACACTGGAGGATCAAAAAGCAATTCCAGGTTAAAGGCTGAGACGGTAATTAATATTTTACATCCTACCACACTTTAAGTTATCATTCTCAGCAATACTATTTAAAGTTATATGACTTCATAATATCGGTGTAGGAATATGAACTTGGGAGACCTGTGAGTAGGGGAGAGGTGTATATTGCAACACACAAAAACTATCACACCCCGATTTTCGAGGAAAACGAAAATCTTAAAATCCACGTAGGATTATCCGTTTTCCCAAAACTCGGGACGTGAAATTCAATAACAATAGAAACATTTAGCAGCAACAACTTTAACATGATTTAAAAAAATTTGAAACGAATAAGAAAACTCTAACCAGGAAAAGCTCTGACGTTGCTAGCTCCACTAACGGAACTCTAGTAACACTGCTCAAAAATCTCTAAATCTGAAAGGCTAATCGGCTACATTCCCAAAGGAATGTACCCAAGAAGCAAAAGTTCACTTGGGGCAGCAATAAAGCTGGTGTGAGAAATCTTCATCCCAAAATCAATAAATTTGGACGTGATAACATCAAACTAAATAGAAACAATAAACAACCACACCAACAGATAGTTCCTCAATGAGGCAAATGTGTCATGCAAGAAAAACATAGTTCAAAGAATTTAGTTCCTCGTCGAGGCAATCATGTCACCTTAATAAGTAAACAAATATGTATTGACTCGTATTTACACTGTAGATGTTGCCTATAGCAAGTCAGACCTTCAAAATATTAGAGGACTTATCATTCTGCATGAAAAGAATTATAAACAATATAAATGTAATTTATTAATTAAAATAGTTATCTTCGTACATTATTTGACTTAAGCATATTATTCATTTTTTACGAATTGATCACTTAGATGATACCACATTCGCACCACGTCCGTGTCGAACATACATGCCCGTATGTCTCTCTCATATAAAGGAGGACTTATCCGTCATCCATGCCCAAGTGGGGACACATCACATACAGGTATGCATCACCGGATACTCCTAACTATATAAGTAACAAAAGTCACTCTTGGGCTATCAATGCGCATAAAGTCACGTCACATTTTTACGGATAAATATCAAAGCCTATCTCAGGCATAAAAATTCACTTCATTTTCGCAAGACTAACCCGAAGCTTATTTTAGTTTTTCTATAAGAAAAAAGCGCCCCACCTCCGCAAGACAACCCGAAGGTTATTTTAGTTTCTCTATAAGATAGGGGAGATAATAAACAAAAAGAAGTGTGGTGGTTCTAAGTGATACAATTCTAGGTGATTAAATTTTCAAGAATCAAAGTTTATCAATATCATTTATTTTTTATATTTTAGAATTCCTCCACAATGACATTTTGTCATTCATAAATCGATTCACCACAATCATTCATAACATCACACATTTAATCATAACTCCTTATTGAGTCTAATTCAAGCTATGAAATAAAACATCATTACTTCATAACATTGTTAACCATAAAAAAAAAACAGCATATATATATATATATATACCATATTCAATTCTCATTATCACACATTATTGCATATAGCAAAGGAGTTCATAATGTTCATCACAAGAGTTGCATTTATATCAACCCATCCTTTAAGGCAAAGTAAACAACTAAAATGCAAGAGAATTGCAAAAGAGGATTTGCATTTTAGATCCATCAAACTGTAGAAATCGAAGCATAAAACTCAATAAAAAGAAAACTCTAAATTCAACTGAAACAAACATCTTGGAATGATTCATCCAACATTGTATATCAACTAGAACTTCCCCCTAAATCAAGTGATTAGAACATCCAAAACTCAGCTGAAACACCAGCTTAAATTAGTTGAAATAAGCTCTAAACATAGCTACAAACAACCCCCAAAATCTACTAAAACCAACCATCTAAGGTCAATCGTAACCTTCCCAAAAATCAACCGGAAACATCCTAGTTGCAGCCCGTAACTCAGTCCCAAGAAAATCACGCTTCAGTCCGCACAATAAAACCAATAAACCCTAATTTTAGCTACCACAATAATCCCCTAGCAGGCATTTTAGGCCATTACACAAATCCATCCAGTGAAGTATCTTGAACCATATTTCAATTAAAGTTCAAGCCTTCCAACACACTAGCTTAGCCATACCATAACCACATGAACTCTTTGGGTGATCCTGGCATCCACTTTCAACATGTCAACTTATTGTATGAAGGAATTAATCCCAACTCCTCAAGAATTTAAATTCTTTATTCGTATTAGTGTACCATTTCTTCTTCTTTTTATAGGACAACCCCAGGCTTAGAATACACACACCTGCTCTATAGGAACCCCAATGTAGGTCCATCTATTTTCACTATTCCAATACATACACTTCACTCCATTCCAACCTATACCCATGCTTGCATTAGTCTCTATCTCTTAAAATACCAAACCTTCACACTAAAAACCACTCCCCCGGAGTCTCCATTTCCCCTCAAATCGAATATATCATCCAATCCAACACCACCCTCCAAATTTCAAACACACAATTACTCACAACTTTCCTCAAATTTATAGGAACAAATATTTATAAGAAACCCCAATTTCCCTCTAATTTGACTTTTTTTGCACCCAATTCAAAACTACCCACCACATTGCAAACACAAATAACCAAAACCCCAACAAGCAAATAAGCCAACATGCATGCAAGATCAAAGCACCATAGATGATAAACACAACCCTAAAAGATCTCCAATTTCAGTAGAAAATGCAAACAAAAGGGGAAACAAAAGAAAGGGGTGAAAGAGAGGAAACCCAACAACCTATCTAACATCGATTCGATCTATCCAAAAAAATGAAAACCACGATCGAGAAATACAAAGATTGTAAACTCACAGATAAAACCCATTCTATTTTTATAAATCAGGGTTATTCTATTTTCAAGAACATGAACTAAATCAAACAGTCCATTTCATAAACAAACCCCATAAATCCAAATCATGCGAACATCCATCTTACAATTATTTGTGAAAATATGCAAACACATCCAAAATTCAAAAAAAAAAAAAAAAAAAGAACTCACCTTTGATCAGAGAATTGAAACTCAATCAACATATAGGCGGGCAAACGAATGAACGCACACTAACCATTGCCACATCGACCGTTCTCTACCGCAACACCACACACCACCAAATCCCTTGCCTGCGAACCTTTTTTTGGCACCGAAATCTAAAGGGGTTGAAAGGGAAGATAGAGAAAGGAAAAAGGAATAACAAAAGGGAGGTTGGGCGAAGAAAGACGCGGCAACATCCCAACGTTAGCCGCCGCCACCGAAGAAGGATAAGAGGAAGATCAAGGCTTGCTCTTCCTGTTGCACAAGATAAGAAGGAAATGAAGGGTTTTTTTTTTATTGTGAGTGGCTATTCGTCCCCACTAAAATTTTGAAGGCACCCACACTTTAACTTCACAAAATAAAACCCTAAAATTTTGAAATTTAAATTCAATTAAATGTAACTCTATTTTATTTAATTCAAAATATAATAAATTAACTTTATGAAATTTAGGGGTGTTACATTATATACACGTTAAATGGAATCTCGTCCCAAGATTCGGAAGGTAAGAGAAGTTAAGCGAATTTCGAAAATACAACTTGTCAAACGAAATAAGATTTTAAAATACAAATTTCAATTAAACTTTTAGGTGCATAAATTTTTATTGGGGGTGTTACATGGTAATTAATATTTTACATCCTACCACACTTTAAGTTATCATTCTCAGCAATATTATTTAAAGTTATATGACTTCATAATATTGGTGTAAGAATATGAACTTGGGAGACCTTTGAGTAGGGGAGAGGTGTATATTGCAACACACAAAAAAAAGGACGGGTCTTATGTAACTGACGAAGTCAGGCAGATAAGTGTAAGTAATTTAACTATTCTTTTTTTATCGAACTATATTAATTAATGTTTAGATAAATTTTTAATTCAAAGTTTGACGGCTTGCCTCATTAATGTAGGAGAAAATTTTAGAGATTGAGAAAGAAGATTCCACATCACGATCCATATCACAACAAGATCCACTTGCTAAGGTGTTAGGAAAAGAATATTCAGGCCGAATTCGAGCTTTGGGATTCGAGCCATGTACATCTCAAGTCTTTGGTAGCACCAATAGTAGGTTTAGTGGGATGATGTCTTCACAACCAACACAAAACACTGATCCTCAAGTGCAACAGAGATTTCACCAGCTGGAGTCATAGTTAAAGACAGAGAAATTAAAAAGGCAAGGATTTGAGTGAGCATTTACATATATTTTTCAGAAGTTGGATGGAAATGTGTCTGCTAAGTTTGCAAGCTTATTCACTACACCCGTATGTTTCTTTGCCTTTACATTATTTGAATATATATTAGTTATCAGTAATATTGGTTACTTACTAAATATAAATCAATTAATTATTGTAATTTGGTTCAAGTTTAGAATAATATTGTTAACTCGTCATTTTCAGGCACAAGACGAAGAAAGTGGGCAAGCTTCACCGGCACCTGCAAGACCCTCATCATCTAGTCAAAATAATAATGAGGATCTTCATTGGCTCCACACGCCATAGCATTTTCTAATTTCTTTCAAGAACATGGTACAATTTCAGTTGTAGTAAATTTGATTTTAACTATCAAACTTCAAGAAATTCTACATGTACTAGCTTTGATATTTTGTTAACTTTGATTATAATATAGGTTTTTTTTGGTTAAAGTTGATGACAATATAGTTGAAGTCATGTTTTCTTGAATGATTTCGATATAAAATAGTTGTGTAAAATTGTAGGTTGTTTACAGATTGTTTACATGTTGAAAAATGTGATTACAGGTTGAAATGTGACTACAGATTGTTTACATATTTCTAGTACGCATAATAGCATTATCATGATAATAATGACAGGCATTAGCAGCGGGTATAAGCCACCGTAGGTGCCACGGACTGTAGTGACGGTTCTCGCAACGAATGCAACTGTTGCAACATATTATAAAACGTCATCCTTACCCCATATTTAGCAACGGGTGGTAACCATCGCTATATGGTATTCAGCGACGGCTTTACCAACAGTTACTAATAACCGTCGCTAAATAACATAAATCAACGGTTATGCTAGCGGTTGCTAAAAAACACCGTTGAATGCTCTAGTAACACTTTTATCAGCGGCGGTTGGCCAACCGTCGCTGTAATATGTAGCGATGGTTTAACCGTCGCTACAATCATCTTTTCTTGTAATGGGATGAGGTTTATCCCGTCCCGATCCTGAACGAGCGGGATGGGATAGGGATGAGGTCCATCCCATCCGATCCCGTCCCATGCCCACCCCTACTCTCTACTAAACAACTCACTGAGGTTCTTATGGGTTCTAAAATGTTCAAGTGAGAAAACTGCTAGTGCAACTTATTTTACAGGCCAAGTGCCAAGGACCCTTTTGATTTCCTACCCAATTCCTTTAGAGAGGACCAAAGGGTTGGGTCTTGTGGTACCTCCCTCAGTGAGCGACTGCAATTTCTTTATGTTTGGTCTCAATAAGGTTTGAGAATCCTAAAGATCTCGCTTGCTCTTTCGAAAAAAACAAGAGAGGAATAATGATTTTCCAGAATAGGGTAGTCTAGAACATTTTTGTTTAAATGATAACTATTAGAACATTTGAGAACGACACTACATCACAATATTTGGTTGTTTAGATAACTATAGTTATTTTTACATAATTTTATTAAAATGTAACATTTTTTTACATTAAATAATAGTTATAAAATGGAAACCCAATATCTGTATTTGTGTGGACGGACATATTTGCACCTGCAGATAAATTTTGCGTGATTCGCACTGATTGACATGCATCTGGACAGGCCTATTAAGTATTCCAGTTCCCAAGATAAATTACAAACACTATCTTACATTACAATGACAATATTTCAACAATACAATACATAAACACATATATCTCTTACACACAAATAGCTCATCACTGAGCTTCTCCTCACAATGATCCAAGGCTCACAAGCCTGGATGCTTCAACCTCAACAATCCTTCCCCTATTTATAGTCTCACAATGGAGGTAGAGGAAGGCTCTAGATAGCCTCAATATTTGACCTTCTAAATTTCTCCAACATTCTCCACTCTTCTTCTTCTAGAGAATTTTTCCTCCATCTTCTCTTCTTTTTCATTTTCTCAATTTCTCTAGAGAATTCTCGAAACACCAATCAAGTTGGTGTTGCTAATCTCAAAATCCCCCCTCAACACTAACTTACTCATCTTTATTTTCTCACTCACTATCAATTTGTCGGTCTTCACGTTCACACACTATTTTCACATTCACACTACCTTCTTGTTCACACATTGTATTCTTCCAATATCACGATCCACCAGCATCTCAACCAATTGATTCATGAACACGATCTACACACATCAACTTCGTATGCTCTCTTGGCACACAGACTTACAACTTCGTGCTTATTTGGCACTTTTACATAACAATGTGCTCTCTAGCATCTCCACATACAACGTGCTCCCTAGCACAACCACACAACGTGCTATATGGCACAATCACACAACGTGCTACATGGCACGATGAGACATCGCCTGTCACTTTGATTACTCCGCATAACCATTTTCTACGGTATGGTGACAAAACTCCAACGTTCCGTCTCACAACGCGACCCTATGATCCCTTGTCGTAGCCTACGTCACCTTCATCACCCTACCTACCAGTCCACTCACGGGACCCGCTACGTCTACCTACACGAACACACTGTCGGCGTTTGGCGTGACACCTCAAATATGGCTTCACGTTTCCATGAAAAATCGGTTTCACAATCCCCACGAACATCTCCTTGAAAATCTCACTCTGATCGTACGTATGAATAGTGAAAAGTACCTTACATATAAACAATGTACAATACTTATGAGTAGTGTCGTCTCCCAAGGAATACTACTGTAAGCTCCGATGAAGAATACCACTCCCGCTGAACTTGTCTGATACCAAATTGTTGAGTATTACAGCTCCCAGGATCAATTACAAACACTAATCTTACATTACAATGACAATATTTCAACAATACAATACATAAACACATAAATCTCTTACACACACAAATAACTCATCACTGAGCTTATCCTCACAATGATCCATGACTCACAACTCTAGATGCCTCAACCTCAACAATCCTTCCCCTATTTATAGTCTCACAATGGAGGTAGAAGAAGGCTCTAGATAGCCTCAATATTTGACCTTCTAAATTTCTCCAACATTCTCCACTCTTCTTCTTCTAGAGAAGTTTTCCTCCATTTTTTCTTTTTTTACATTTTCTCAATTTCTCTAGAGAATTTTTGAAACACCAATCAAGTTGGTGTTGTTAATCTCAACATCCCCCCTCAACACTAACTTGCTCATCTTTATCTTCTCACTCACTATCAATTTGTCGGTCTTCACGTTCACATACTATTTTCACATTCACACTACCTTCTTGTTCACACATTGCATTATTTTAATATCACAATCCACCAACATCTCAACCAATTGATTCACGGACACGATCTGCACACATCAATTCGTGTGCTCTTTTGGCACACAAACTCACAACTTCGTGCTCCTTTGGCACTTTCACATAACAACGTGCTCTCTAGCACCTCCACACACAACATGTTCCCTAGCACAACCACACAACGTGCTATATGGCACAATCACACAACATGTTCCATGGCACTACGACCTGTCACTTTGATTATGCCGCATAACCATTTTCTACGGTATGGTGACTAGGGGTGGGCAAACGGGTCGAGGATCCACGGGTTCAAACCGAACTGAACCGTTTTGTTCTAAATGGTCCGAATTTTAATTTATGTTTTTAGATACAGTTCGGATCGATCCGGATCCGTTATAAAATGGTCCGGTCCCGGTTCCTATTTTTTAAAAAAGAAACGGTCCGGGTTGGACCCGTTTCAAATCACATTTACTAAAAAAAACCTAAATATTGTACTTTAGGTTTCTCCCGAAAAAACCTAAAATCACATCGACACCCTATAGATCTGGAAGACTGGATCTGGCTACCTTTCTCCCAAAGGAGGATGAAGATGCACGACTGCTGCTATTAGGGCTCTCATTCTCTTTTTCGTCTGAAGACCATGTCGTTGTTGTTGTGCTTGTTTTCTTCTTCTTATTCTCCTTAACAGCTACTCTCTCTATCTCTGTCTCGATAGAAAGAATGTGTTTGTACAAAGGTTGCAACCCCATAAATGTAATTCTTCTAGAGTGGGTAGCTTGGTTATGGCCTCAACTCCATGACTAAGGTTGAGACAACTCATATCATGGTGTCTCAAAGAAGAAATACGAGAAAGCTAGGTAAGGTCATCTACAAATAAATTGGGAAAATAGTTTTGACTGAGATGAAGAAAGTGCAAGCAGCAGCACTCAGTTATGAACAGTCTGAGAGCAGAATAAAAACACGCTCACTTCGCGCTTTCTCAAGGAACCCAGAAAGACATGTCGATAACCAATGGCTTCGCTGGTGAGTTTACTCCAAATTTTCTATCTTTATAATTCAGTTGGTCCTAATTTCGTTGTGGTCTGTGTTGTTTGAATTGATATGATGAAGTAATTCGTTTTCTCCGTGATTAGAATAAAACCCAGTTATTTCTTTGCATTTTTCTACAATGGGTTTTGTTTGACATTGATATAGTTTGGTTTTATCTCTTCCGGGGGTTTGAAAGAAACCCAACTTTATGATACTATTGACATTTGGGGGTTTGTCAATGAAGAAGAATAACCTTTCTTTTGATGCCCAGCTGCTTTCCGTTTCAGTTACAGTCATGGATAATATGTTTTGTTTGGGCACGCCATATGTATGAGGAAATGCCTGTTTAATTTATCCCAAATAAATAATGAGTTTTTTTTTGTTTTAATTTAATATGTTTTTTTAATGAGGAACCATTTGGAACCGGACCGTTCCAAACGGTTCGAGTTAGGTTCGGTTCCAATGTTCAAAATGAGGGGATCCGGACCGGACCGGATCCGTTAATTTTAAACTGTTCGAGTTAGGTTCCTCCAAATTTGGAACCGATCCGGACCGTGCCCACCTTGGTGACAAAACTCCAACGTCCCGTCTCACAATGCGACCCTAGGATCCCTTGTCGTAGCCTACGTCGCCTTCATCACCCTGCCTACCAATCCACTCACGGGGACCCGCTACGTCTACGTACACGGACACACTATCGGCGTTTGGCGTGACACCTCAAATATGGCTTCACTTATCCATGACCAATTGGCTTCACAATCTCCACGAACATTTCCTCAAAAATCTCACTTTGATCGTACGTATGAACAGTGAATAGTACCGTACATATAAACAATGTACAGTACTTATGAGTAGTGTTGTCTCCCAAGGAATACTACTATAAGCTCCGATGAAGAATACCACTCCGGTTGAACCTGCTCTGATACCAAATTGTTGAGTATTTCAGCTCCCAGGATCAATTACAAACACTAATCTTACATTGCAATGACAATATTACAACAATACAATACATAAACACATAAATCTCTTACACACACAAATAGCTCATCACTGAGCTTGTCCTCACAATGATTCAGGGCTCACAAGTCTGGATGTCTCAACCTCAACAATCCTTCCCCTATTTATAGTCTCACAATGGAGGTAAAGGAAAGCTCTAGATAGTGTCGTCTCCCAAGGAATTTAATATTTGACCTTCTAAATTTCTCCAACATTTTTCACTCTTCTTCTTCTAGAAATTTTTCCTCCATCTTTTCTTCTTTTCAATTTTCTCAATTTCTCTAGAGAATTCTTGAAACACCAATCAAATTGGTGTTGCTAATCTCAACAAGGCCACACATCATACTCATCACGACTAACAATACAATTGTTTTGGCTAGGCCTTATCTCATCTGATCCACAAAAAACCATTACAAACTCAACTCAGGTTTGTTGGCGACATCATTTGATGTTAATGTGACATCATTTCATGTTTTGTTGTTGATAAACCTCACTGTATGACAAATATTCATCCACATATAGTTTGAAACAGATTACACTGGTGTTTCCATATCAAGTTCTCGGCCTCTCTAGAGAATAGAAAGCAAAAAATGGCAGAAGTTCCACCTATAATTCTTCTATCCATTCCAGGGATGGGTCACCTCATCTCTCTTGCCGAGCTTGCGAAACGACTAGTTTTCCACCATGATTTCTCCGTCACATTTATGGTTCTCACAGTTGGTCCGTCTTCAAAAGCCCAAAAATTGGTTGTGGAAATGCTTCCTAGCTCCATCAATTCTATATTTCTTCCTCCAGTTAGTTACGAAGACCTCCCGAATGATAAAATGATTGAGATCCTTAGATTCCTAACCATGTCTCGGTGCCTACCATTAGTCCACGACACCATTAAATCCCTAGTGTGCACTGAGAACGTTGTAGCCTTCGTAGTGGATGATTTTGGTGCAAAAATGGTTGATTTGCAAAGGAATTTAATCTTCCGTTTTATATGTTTTATTCTTCGAATGCAATATCCTTGTGTTTTATGATAGAGAAAAATTTAATGGTCCAAATTTAATAGAACACAAATTTTTAGATAAATCTAACGATCAAAATTTATTTAGTACACATATCTCGAGGAAAATCTAACACCACTCACTAATTTTCTTTCACCGAAATTTTACTGTTCATCACGTATCTCGAGGACAATCCAATAGTTGATTTTAAAAAATCATTCATCTTAAACAACTCATCTCGAGAAAAATCTAACGGTCCAAATTTAATAGTATACACATCTCGAAGAAAATATAACGATCAAAATTTAATTATACACTCACCTTGGAAAAAATTTATGATTCAGCATGTACCTCTAGGAAAATCTACGATTCAGCACGCACCTCAAGGAAAATCATACGGTTCAGCATGCATCTCGAGAAAAAATTGAAAGTCGCACATCTCAAGATGAATTGCTTAAGATGAAAGATTGTGTACTATTAAATTTGGACTGTTTCGATTTACCTAGATATGTGTGTACTATTAAATTTGGACCGTTTGATTTACCTAGAGATGTGTATACCATTAAATTCTGACCGTTAAATTTTCTTCGAGATGAGTTATTTAAGATGAAAGATTTTTTAAAACCAACTATTGGATTGTCCTCGAGATACATGTTGAACCGTTAGATTTTGATGAAAGAAAATAAATGAGTGAGGTTAAATTTCCTCGAGATGTGTGTACTTTTAAATTTAGACTTTTAGATTTACTTAGAATTGTGTGTTCTATTAAATTTGAACTATTAGATTGTCCTCGAGATATGTGTTGAATAGTTAGATTTTGGTAAAAAAATGTGTGAGTAGATTTTGGTGAAAAAAAATAAGTGAGTATGGTTTAATTTCTAATAAGTGAGTGGGGTTAGAAAGAGAGAGTGAGTGAGTGAGTGATTTAATTCCTAAGAGAGAGAGTGTGTGTGTGAGCCGTTAAACTATTCTTACCTGAATCTAACAGATCAAATTGGTATGCAAGATGGGGTTATTTGCATAAAGCCCCTTCCCCCCATGTGAAGATGGACCTGAAATTTTGTCAGATCTAAGACAAGCACTAAAGCCCTTCCATCTCATAACAGTGAAGGTAGAGATCACTACCTTGGGAGGTTGAATGAAGAATGTAGTTGTTATCAGTGACGGAGCCAGGATTTTTGTCGAGGGGGGGCGGAGTGATGTCATAATTAATTAAATATAATATAAAAATTAGTTACTTTAACACGAATTTTTTTTTAAATCCGAAATTCTTTCTGGCCTGGAAAAACCAGTGAGGTTGCTGCTTGGGGAGGCAAAAATACACTTTTGCCCCCCTATTTAACAACCTTTTTGGAAAAGGTGTTTAAAGAGGGGGGGCAAAAGTGTATTTTTGCCCCCAGGCAGCAAACCAAGCAGGGGGACCCAAGCCTTGTAGAATTACTACTATATTCATTGATTACTCTATAGCAAAAAGGAGAGTACAACAAAGACAGTCATTGAAGATGATTACTATTATATTCATTGAAGATGATTACTACTTATAGAAACACAACAGAAGAGAAGGGTTTGAATCGTTGATTACTACTACATGAAGAAAATGAAGAAGAGATTGAGTTGCTTACGATTTTTTTTGTGGAGACGACCAACTCAGTGATTAATGAAGGCACCTGGTACCTAGAAGAAGAAGAATAAGGTGGTTTGGATCTTACTGGATCTTGTGAAGATGAGCTCAAATAACTCAATAGTTATAGATCTTTGAAGATGATGAAATATAGGGGTTTCCCTCATCTTATCCAATCGATGGAGTGTGAAGAAGAAACTGTGGATTTTGGTTTCTTTGAGGAGCAATTCTAGCTTGCCTGAGAAACTAGCCTGGTCCCTGCCTGGGGGGCGAAAATACATTTTTGCCCCCTCTTTAAAACACCTTTTTGGAGTATCTGTTTAAAGAGGGGGGGGGGGGGGGGGGCAAAAAATGTATTTTTGCCCCCCAGGCAGTGGTTTCCCAGGTCCGCTAGAATTTCTGTTCTTTGAGAGATTTGAGGGATTTAACCTCTATCTCTAACTCTAAAAGTAGAGTTTGAATTTGATATGTACATGATTTGAAGGATGAAGTCCTGGTTGAAGTGAAAAGTGAGAATAGATGAGCAAATTAAAAACTAATTGAGAGACAAATAAATTATTAAAAAAAAAAATCTCAAAAGTCAGTGGGGGCTGCCCCCACCTGAATCTGTGCCTGCCTATCGAGGCCATGTCATCGTATCATCAATCGTGTGTGGTTTAAGGTTGATTTATCATTCTTGATTTGGTGATGACAAAGACTAATGAAGGGGAAATGGACAATACCATTGTTAGAGCTTTGAGCAACAGCAGAACACAAAGATGAAGGAGCTTTGAGCCTGCAAGGAGTCTGTAGCTATTCCAGAGTTTTAATTAAAGTGGAAGACAGACAGGACTGCTGCAGCCAAAATTAAAAGAAAATCTACTTGGGGATTTGGGGTATACATATATAAAAAAAAAAAAAAAAAAAAAAATCTGAAAAAGTCAGTGGGGGCAAGTGCCCCCACTTGCCCCTACGTGGCTCCGTGCCTGGTTGTTATGTCAGGCTGTAAGGAAATGAATATTGATGATTATGAGGTATGCCTTCTTCTGCTAAAACTCAAAATAATTTCATTTTAATTTCAAGAACTTTTTTTTCTTAATTGGAAAATAGTTGGCTTTGTAATTGAAATTATTTAGGGAATGTCGAAGGCACAATACAAGGACAAGAATAGGCATGACATGGTACCCATGTCAATGGCATGGGTACCTACTGCACAGAAAACGAATGGCCGGTACACGCTATATGAAAATGTATTCCTGTGCCGTGGTACACTAGTATGTATTAACATCAATCCAATGTAATCATGTAGATGGTGGATGTTGACAATACATAAGGCCACATGCATCGACCCTACATTCGCCCATTTATACACGTTGAATTTATGATAGAATTATTAGTTTCAATTCCATCTTAGAGTTCATGTTCACTGCTTCCTTCATAGTTGTTGTGAATTTAAGATTTATCGTCAACTAACTTTGCTAATTTCACATATTTAAAAAAATAAGCTTTATTTAAAGCATCATATGATCATAATCTATTAATCTAACTTACAAATTAGCTAGGTATTTTACTGTTCATAAGGCATTAAAAGATAAAACAGGGATAAAATTGAACATTGAAGAATATGTCGAAGGTTTAGATTCATTCTCCATAATAAAATAAAATAAAATTAAAAAAAATTAACATGAAGCATCTAAAAGTGTAAAAGAAATGAACATAAAATTTAAAATTATTGTGTGAAATGTGCATGTGGCGGAGAAATGTTTTTGTATTTGTATTAGAGATGGGCACGGAATGAACGTCATCTATATCATATCCCGTTCGTTCGAAATTGAAATGTAATAAACCTCATCCGGATTGCAACAATTTTAAAATAATTTTTTATTCAATTATTTAATATACTAATCGAAATTGACCTAATATCACGATCTAGTTTCTCTCGTGCCAAACGAGATAATACACTAGTTACTTGTAAAGTAACTAAATTACACTAGTGACTAGGCATCTAAAGGTCCAATAACTCCAATTAGCAAAGAAAGGTAGAGTGTGATGACACCAAGGCTTACTCTAGCCATTACATCACACCACACTCAATAATTCATTCACCTAGAACTCTTCACCTCCTCCAAACAATTTAAAAGGCCAGAATCACTGAACTGCCCTAAGGAGCCCACACTATTTACTGCAGTACCAATCCCTGTATAAGTCTATCTCCTTTCCTATCCTCACTAAGTAGCATCCACAACAATGGAAGAAATTCAGCAAACTCCACACATAATCCTTCTACCCAGTCCAGGGTTAGGTCACCTCATCCCACTTATCGAGCTCGCAAAGCGACTTGCTCTCCATGGCGATTTCTCCTTCACATTTGCAATTCCTAATGAAGGTCCGCCTTCTAAAGCTCAAAATTTGGTCCTCGAGTCACTTCCTAGTTCCATGAGCTCTATATTTTTGCCAGTGAATTTTGATGACCTTCCTAATGATGCTAAGATCGAAACACGTATAATTTTGTCGGTAACACGGTCTCTACCGGTGCTACGTGATGAAATCAAGTACATGATGATGAATAAGCGTGTTGTTGCACTTGTGGTCGATCTATTTGGAGCGGATGCATTCGATGTGGCAAAGGAATTCAATCTTCCAGCTTACATATTTTACCCAACCACTGGAACAACTTTATCCTTGATGCTTCAATTACCGGAATTGGATGAGATGTACTCTTGCGAGTATAGAGATATTCTGGAACCGATTAAATTGCCTGGGTTCCGCGTTCCGATCCATGGACGGGATTTGCCTGATCCAATGCAGGATA
The DNA here is from genome assembly GCA_963556465.1 of Berberis vulgaris. Taxonomy (NCBI): domain Eukaryota; kingdom Viridiplantae; phylum Streptophyta; class Magnoliopsida; order Ranunculales; family Berberidaceae; genus Berberis; species Berberis vulgaris. The sequence goes on along the minus strand of OY747126.1, from coordinate 4,746,891 downwards.
GAAGCAATGAAGCATACAAATGGTTGCTGCACAATTCCATGAGGTTCAAGTTAGCCGAGGGTATTTTGGTAAATAGCTTCGTCGATTTAGAACCGGGTGCATTTCAGGAGGAGAAAGTGGATCGCCCACCCATTTACCCGATTGGCCCATTGATACAAACGGGTCAGGCCCATGGGTCTGATGAGTCTGGGTGCTTGAAATGGTTGGATGAGCAACCAAATGGGTCTGTTTTGTTCATCTCATTTGGGAGTGGTGGAACACTCTCAACTCAGCAACTCACTGAATTGGCTTTTGGGTTGGAGTTGAGTGAGCAAAGGTTCTTATGGGTTGTGAGAAGCCCAAATGATATGGCAGCCAATGCAACCTACTTCACTGCACAAAGTGTTAAGAACCCTTTTGATTTCCTACCCAAGTCTTTCTTAGAAAGGACCAAAGGGTTGGGTCTAGTGATTCCTTCATGGGCACCACAAATCCAAGTCTTGAGCCATGGCTCGACCGGCGGGTTTTTAACTCATTGTGGGTGGAATTCGATTCTTGAAAGTGTGGTTCACGGTGTTCCATTGATTGCTTGGCCACTATTTGCGGAACAAAGGATGAATGCGGTGATGTTAGCTGATGATATGAAGGTTGCAATGAGGCCAAAGGCCAACCAAAATGGCTTAATTGAGAGAATGGAAATTGCTAGGGTTGTTAAGGGGTTGATGGAAGGTCAAGAAGGAAATGAAATTCGGAGCAAAATGAAAGATCTTAAGAATGCGGCTGCTAATGTGTTAAGTGAGAATGGGTCGTCGTTCAAGTCACTCGATGATGTCGCACTAAAGTGGAAAAGACAATGATGTACATTGAATTGTAACTTTTTTTTTCTTAATTACTTGTATTTTAATCTCTCTTTCCCTGTGCTATGCTCATGTACTTTACCCGTCATTGCATGATGCGACTTTTTTTCTTCGATTTATTTAGACTTTGCCTCCCAAAATGACCAGTTTGAGAAACCCCTCAACACTAAGGAAGGAGTGATTCTAGCCAGCCTGAACTGGTCTATCTGATAGGAATATAGGATGAGGTAAGCAGCCATTGATAGAGTGGAGGAATCATTGGAGGAAACATTCACAAGGTCACTTCCTACACTGAGTAGTCAGTCAACTTTGCTGGATAGCAACTGGAAACTACTTCAAAAGGGATGCCAGAAATACCAACTAAATCTATGGTGCCACGTGGATTTAGGATAAACCAAAATACTTAGTCAACCGGGCAAGTGAATGATTGAAGCAAATAAACCGAGCTCAGCCATATCGAGCAAAAGGTACTTAAGCCAAAAGTAGATTACTTGACATCTATAGAATTGCAAGAGATCACACTTTACAAGATTCTCTTTAGATCATTAAACGTAAAAGTATGTGCATGTAGGTAAGCGAGATATTACACATGGGGAATTCTAATTGGCGAGGAAACGGGTGAGGGAGGGAGGTGGAACCCTTCATCCCCTTCGAGATGCGTGAGTGCACACATCTCGAGGGGGAAGGAGGTGGAACCCTTCATCCCCTTGAAATGTGTGAGTGCACACATCTCGAGGGGGACGGAGGGTTCCATCCCCCTCCCTCGCCCGTTTCCTTGCCAATTAGACAAGCCCATTATACATAGAGCATTTAAATAGATGAACCAACGTGGATGAGGTTGGATTCTAAGGGAGCTCTACAGAAATCATACTAGAACTTCAGTTAGTTTTCTAATCTTCTATTTGATTATCTTTTCCATCCTACTGTTCAGCTGTTTGCTAATTTGATCGTCAAGTGTTCATAACACTGTCCGTGTATGTGAGTGCTTCAGGTGTGAAGATCCAGAGAGCGGTATGAGAATGAACAATCTCTATTTCGGAGATCTTGATGGTGTAATGTGTATCTTGAAGATCCTCCAAAGTTACCTAACAAACAATAAGTATTCAAATTTGATAAGTATTTATAACCAACAAAGTATACTCGACTAAGTTGTTCATGCTAATTGGTGCGAGAAAACTATTTATTATTGGAGATTTTTTTTTCCGAATGTAGATTAATCTTTCAAATTCGAATAAAATCTGAGCGACATCAAAATTTTATCGAAAATTGATAAGTGTTATTACACAAGAACAACAAAGTATGTCAAACTAAACCTTTTCTACTAATTGGGATAAAAACTTTAAACTAATCTAAATGAGCCTTCTTAGAGCTACCCTCCTGTGGGCACAGCAACACCCTACGATAGAATTTTAGCCAAACATGGTAAGCTCTACGCCAAACTTCACTCATTTCTCTCTAAATACTACAACTACTTCTCTATGCAAAGTGTATTTCCAAAATGTTTAAGTATCTCTAAATATGGAGGTATTTATTGGTGAAAAGGGTGAGACTATTACATTGCTAATGTGAAGATGTGTAAGGATAATAGGGTGGAAGGTGGAGTGTTGAAGTGAAATATGGAAAGTGTTGGAGTAAAATTAAGGAAGAGTGTTGGAGTTAAATAAGAACGACTGTAAAAGTGATGGAGTAAAATAAGGAAAAGTGACTTAAACATCAATTATGCAAATCAGGAAATTGATAAAAATGTGAGAATGGATAAAGGAGTTTGATTTAACACTTTTGGAGTTTTTAGAGGCTTTTTGCTATGATAAAGTTGGTCATGTTTCACTCCAGATCATGTTGATTTCCTTGATATCTGTATATGGTGGTGCTTTGTGGGCTTGACTTCATGGGTCTTGGGCGTGAAAATCTTTGATCTTTGGCAATGCATGTGTGAACTTCCAATGGGCTTTCTAGTTGTTGAACTTAACCTTATGGTGCTATTTTGCATGTGATTTGAAATTAGTACATGAATTTCTACAAAATACACTAAGTACAGGTAATGAGATACTTGTATGCAATTGTATATTTAGGGATATAAAATGTCTTATTTACGAGCTTATCATGCCACTACGTGACGATGAAACAATCAGGCAAATATTGGTTTTGTCTTAAAAAGACCAACAAGCCAAGAGCCCACTGGTCGGAGAACCTGAGTAGAGAGAATATCATGTAGAACGTTTATTTAAAGGGCAAACCTAGTTCGATCAAGAAACCATGTTGACGCACAGCGGCCGAATCTAGTCGTATTAAGGATGTCGGCGTTTCGCCGCATCTAAGGGTGTATTTGGTTGCACACATTCCGTGGGAATAGGAATCCTATTCCCACTTGGAATAATATTTTGAGTGTTTGTTTGGGGTTTTAGAGGTGGGTATGGGATGCCATCACGTGCCATAGATTCCCACCATTGGTGGGAATCAGACGCCTCACTCATATTGGGAAAACATTTCACGGGTCTCCTTTTCTGCTCTTCATGTTTGTTTTTGCTCTTCCTCTCGAGTTCCTCTTTGATCTGCTCTTCGTCTACTCCATTTCAAGGGTTTGTTGACAAAAACAATTCACGGGTCTTCCTCTCCAGTTCAAGGGTTTGTTGACAAGGGGAAGGATCTGCCGATCTTCCTCTTCATCTGTCGATCGTCCTCTCGACCTCTCGATCGTCCTCTTCATCTGTCGATCTGTGTTGTTCTTCATATCTTCTCTGCGATCCTTGTTATTCCTCTTCGATCTCACTCGATTTGCTCTTCATTGCCAAGCCAAACCAATTTTTGCACTCACAGAGTACTCATTCAGGTACAGATTTCGTCCTCTTCATCTGCCGATCTATCAATTTGGCTTGATTTTTTGTAAAAAAAATTTCAAATTTGGGGATTTTGAAGATCAGTTAGGATTAGTGGTGTTTGAATTGAATGGGTTAGTGAATCAGATCAATGAAGTAAAGGGTATGTTCTAGTTGTGAAGAATAATATGTTTACGCATCTCTGGAAATTTATGTGTTAGGTAGAATATGCTCTGGTAGTCTGAATTGGCATCTCATTAGTGCTCTGGTTTCCCTCAACCAGAGGTAATGGTTTCAATTATAATGGTAATGTTCAAAGTGTTTTGTTTATTTAATACAAATTCATGTTCAAGTGAAGATATAGTGTGGCCTGGCCATGATTTTCAATGTTCAAAACAAGGTACCAGAAGGGAGGTTTTATCTGTAAGAGTTGCACTAGGGAATGCCCGTCATGTTAGGATACATATACGCAAATGAGATTCAAATGATGTTCCACATGATGCCAAAGAATTTTGTTCTTGATAGGGCCATTTAGGATCCTAATAAACTTAATGTGGAAAAACATTATATTAAAATAGGGCATATGGTGGCAGTAGATCTAATTTGATACTAGTTTTAATAAAAACTATCGGTAATCGATAGGTTTCGCCTATTTTTTCATAGGTTTTGGTGGATTATGACCTTGGCTGGTTCTTCCTATTTTCACTGTTAGAGCATTTTCAAGTGTGTGCCTACAATATGCTATTTGATTCTTGACTTAAGAGTCACCCTATGAAACTCGTAGAATTTAGTGTGAGACTACAAAAACATGAACATTTCAAAAATTTGGGAGAGTAAGGTGGGGTTAATTTGAAGCATTTTCAAGTGCGAATTTTGCTGTAATATTTAATTGAAAGATTACTCAGGTTTCAAATAAGGCATTTGATACTTTATTCTCTTTTATAAGATTTGTGATAGTTCACTTAAACTTTAGTCTAATATTTAGTAGGCTTTACTTTCATTCTTTGGTTCCTATTTTTTGTCACTTATCACTACTAGTACTAGCTAATTGTATAGCTTCCTTATATGCTGTTTTTTCAATTGACCATTTAGCTCTCATAAACCATTGACATGGATAAGAGGCAGAAGTTGTGTTTTGACATTACCATTGACAAGTTTTGAATGGATAAGAGGCATAGAAGTTGTGTTTTGAAATTACAATTAACAAGTTTTGAATGGATAAGAGGTTAAAATTGTGTTTTGACTTTACAATTAACAAGTTTTGAATGGATAAGAGGCAGATGTTCTATTTTTTGACATTGTGGTTCTATAGATTATGGATGGATGTGGATAGCATTTGTTGGTATGAGAATTATCACTTCATTTTTTTTCATCCTATTAGTTCAAGTAGCTTGCTCATTTATTCCATGAGCTCTTAACATTGCTATCTGGCTTAGGTAATGAATGGTGAAATCCTTATTAATCATATTTTTTTTATTTCATAGGTTGGTGGTGGAGTCCGAAGATATGAATATATGGACTTGCATTTGTGCCTGGAGAGAACTGCAGAGTATTTTGGTCAGCTGGTGAAAAGTTTCTCCATCTTGTATGTGCACAAACTTTTGTTGGTTCCCCTTTGTTATGATTTTTACTTTGTATTGCATTACGTATGGCGCCCTTGAGCACATTCATGAGAAACTCCTACTTGTCGAGCTTATCATACTGAGATATGATCACATGTTTCTAAGTTTTATAAATGAATGGCCTTGATGGTCTTAATTTGTACCACACCATGTGTTTGAGCAAAACATTACTTCAATCAAGTATGTAACCAGATTATCCCCAGTTTAGGATAGAATATTGATTTCACTGTTCAGTCTTCTGATCATACAGAACCAGCTTTCCCTCATAATCCTCAAGTAGAACCTCACCATTCTGCAAACTCCGAATAGGCCATCTCACACTGTGAAGAGTTGTCATTTGTTTAATGGAGAATTGTATAAGAATTGCATGAAAACTACTACAAAGAACTTCAATGAAATTTCTGGATTAATTGCCAATTTAAAGAAAAGCTTTAGTTGACATGGTTGTTCAATTTTCTTGCATTAGGGACATTGATGAAATGCTTTTATTGGTTATAATCAGCATGATTTTATAATTACAATGCATTATAAGTGCACTACCCTGTAATCTGCCTATTACATGTATTAGTGATACCTCTTGTTACTTTTTTCCATTGCTTTAGAAGTCATTTTAATAGTGGAAGTAAGCAAAGTGTGTGAATAAAGCTTCCAAGGGCACAAAATTAACACAGGCAAGGAAGTAAGTTGAAATTGTGTCTTGTGTGTATGAGGTAAGACGGCAGGCTGCAGGGTCCAAGCATGGGGTTTGATTTGTTTCTATTTACTACAAACCCAAATGGATTTGGGGTGCAAATGAGGTGCAACCAGCGGCTATAGGTATTGTATTATATATCCCTTGCCTTGCCCTTGTTTTGTCATTAGTTGAATTCAGTCCATGTACTTACACTCCATCTTATATAACTATCTATTGTGCATACTTCCTCTAATAATAAGGTTCATTATATATAAATAATGCAGGTTGTTTCTGTGATTGACATAGCTGAGCTAGAATAGGGCAATTCATGACTAGAACAGTGATAGTGAAACCATCTTTACTTATATAAAGGTAGGGTGGGTTTCAGCTTTACTTTATAAAGGGAAGAGAATTGGTCTCTTGAATTCTTCACCATCTTAATCAACACTGGTGGCAAGATCACACCTACTTGATCAACACCATCTTAATCGAGGTTTGAGTGTTAAAGCAAGTTGCTTAAGCAAGCTATCTTTGTAGATGTTCTTGTTTTTTTTTATTGTATTATTTTGTTAAACTTGGTGGTAGTGGTGGTGGATATATAGATTTTGGTTTATTTCAACTATGTATGACAGTTCATCTCTCACATGGGTTGGTAACTGATTATGGTTAGAATGTTTAGGATCACAAACACGTGCAACTTATTATAGAACACTTATGTGCTACAACCAAAACCTTGACATCTTTGGGAAGTGAAATTTATCTGGTGTTTTGAGTTTGTCAACTGAGCATTTGGTTTCAGGTTAGTTGCACTTTGGAAAGGAGGATATCTTGCAGAAATCTTTAGATAAATAATTAAAAGTTGATTATGTTGTGGTCGCAGGAATCTGAAGAAAAATTTGTTAAATGATACCCATGGTTTGGTGTTGCACATAGATCCACTGTGACTGCACTGAGATTTTTGGTATGTATTCATATTATGTCATTTATCTGACAAAGTAAATGGGGAGTTAGTATCGTGTTATGTGGCTTTAGTGATTCTTTTATGGATTAATGGTGTTTTTCAGACTTGAGTTATGTTAAGTATCCATCTTCTGCATTTTGGGTTAAGCATTCTTTGTTTGTTTTAACCTTGTTCTTTACAATCATCAGTCTGATTTTGTCAGCTGCGGCATTCTTTACTTATCTCTATCAGACTGCTGTCAGAATTCTCTGCTAATTTAGGTATGGATCAATAGCTTCTGGATGAGTAACTTGGGGACTAAATCTAATCCAGTGCCATGTTCGCGTTATTTTAATGATTAAGTGGCTGGTGTTTCAGATTTTTTTTTTCTAAACCCATCTCTTAATCCATATAGTTAAAATATGTGCATATTGCCTGTGCATTGGTCAAAGTATGTGCATGTTTCTGAAAGAAATTCACAGATTGGATATAGAGATTGATTTAAACTTTATGCCTTCAGTGATATGCTGTTTTTTGCTTTTTGAATGCTGCTATCATCTCCCAGTTCTATATTCTTGTAGAATTCTGAATAGACATGTTGTATACCGCATTTTAGACATCCATCCTTTTGCACGAACAGTTGCTTTCCCTGTGTAGTTACTGATGTAAGGTGCTGCAGATATAATAGACAGAAGAATGCAAGACTAATGTGGTTGCAGAGTGCTCTGTCAGATGGTGAATTAGAAGGGTTTTTAGTACTCTGTTAGTGGTTAGAAGATCTGTTAGTGCAATAGAATAGCAATAGAATTGGATTCATCAATTGTATAAACAAGTGTACATCTGAGCAAGTGCTCTTTAGGAGATCAAGGCATCTCGAACAGCCTTTCTCATTCATTCATATTACATTGTAATTCTTTTTTTCAGAATAGAATCTCATAATTACACTTTCAGTATCATCAATACAATCTCTACTTCAGCAATTGCTTGTGAAATCTCCAAGCCTTCTTTCTATTTTCTTCTGGTATCTGTCTTCAATTTTTTAGTGAACTGCTTCCCATCTGCAGAATTTCATAAAACAGAGTCAGATCTTATCATTGATTTGATTATGTTTTTGCAGCTTGATGAATGGGTACTCTGCTGGATCTATAAGAAAAACAACTCGCGACGGCCTGAGAAGGAAGATTCAATGGATGACTTGAACTCAACAATTGGGATGCAGAATCATAGGACGATGAACTCCGGGGCTTTGTTGGATAACGCGGAGAATCTGTTTGATGATTTATTGGATCAAGATGGTATGAATGGCAATTCTATGAGTTCTCATTCGGGTGATTATTCTCTTAAACGCGCTCTACCCACGCCTTATTGGAGCGAACCAAATGGATCAGCAAAGATATTAAATTATACTATAAGGATGTTTTGCAGGAAGCAAAATCAAAAACATATTCTAGTTTATATATATAATTAGAATTGTAGGATCTTCATAATTAAAAAAAAATTCCCATGATTAGTTTTAGGCAACCAAACATCAAAGTTGGTCAAGTCCATGGCATGGGAAGCCATGACATGAGATGCCATGGAATGGGATTCCAATTCCCACCTTAGGATTCCATGCAACCAAACACACCCTAAGTGACCTAGTCCGCCTAAGGCACCACGACACCATAAAGCGGACCGAGCCCAGTCTCGTGATGGCTCAACACGAATGAATAACCTAGTCCAACCAAGGGGACCACAATGACAAACAACGGCCGAGTGTAGTCTGATGCAGATTTAACTAACCTAAATAAATAGGTTAATTCACTACAAGAAAAAGTCTCATCAATAGCGTTTCAAAACCGCTATGGTATCCTACTATAGCGGTTTAGTAACCGCTATGACAGCCAAAGCTATAAAAGAAACACGGGCTATCATAGCGTTTTTAAACCGCTATGGTAGGTAGACTATTTATAGCGGTTTTAAAACGCTATGGTAGCTTATACATAGCAGTTTAAAAACGCTATCGAAGGCTATAAAACCGCTATGGAATACTCTACTATAGCGTTTTAAAACCGCTATGGTAGACTATACATAGCAGTTTAAAAACGCTATTGAAGACTATAAAACCGCTATGGAATACTCTACTATAGCGTTTTAAAACCGCTATGGTAGACTATACATAGCAGTTTAAAAACGCTATGGCAATCTATAAACCCGCTATGGAATAGCCTACTATAGCGTTTGAAAACCGCTATTTATAGTCTACCATAGCGTTTTAAAACTGCTATAAAACGTTCTTATATACTATACCATAGCGGTTTTGAAATGCTACAGTATGTTTATATCCTTTAAAAATGATATTGTAGACTAATATTATAGCGTTTTGAAAAGCTATTAATCAACATTTTTCTTGTAGTAGAGCCAGTTCACCGTAATCTGGAAACTTGAAAAGGAAAGTAGATCAAGACACAAGATTATGGAATACATTTTATTGACAACAAATTTGAATAATAGCTTGAAAATGTACCAATACAAAACCATTCATGGTGCACAATAATTCTCTCGAAAACAGGAAGGGGAGCAACTAACTACTGCAGAATATTCAACACAACACTTGCCTACTCCTGGATTTCAGTTAGATGCTTCTAAAGTGAATCAGCATAATCAACAAATTGATTTGCACCTGATGCATCAGCAGTAATGAATGACAGGTGTGTTTGATGCATCAGCAGTAATGAATCAACAAATTGATTTGCACCTGGATTTCACTTTTGTTGTTGTCCTCCTCTTCCTCAGCTAGGATGTTCAAGTCAAGTGTGTTTGAGCTAGATTGCCTTGAGAACACCTTTTCACTTTGCTTGATTGATGAAATGCTGTCTTCCTCATCACTTGTTCTTCGATATTTGGATTCTTTTGGTGAATCCCATTCTGCTTTTCGCTTGTGACCAGATTCAACTGAATCTTCAATGTGCAATTTCATGTGGATTATGCCATCTGAAGTTCCCCTTCTCTCCTGATCCCCTTGAATCAATAACCAAGTCCCATTTTTCTTACTAGCTTTTGGGTCAAGCAGAGCTTTTGATATTGAAGGCATTGCCTCACATTGCCAAGGAACATTCTCTTGCAATAGCTTTTGTAATTCCTCCATTCCTTTCTCCTTCTCTGAAAATAAAGAAGTACCAAGTGCAAGAGTGATCATGAAGCAGTAGTATATAACCAAAAACTATATAAGCTGTCAGAAAATGCACCAAGAACCAAAAACTATATAAGCTATATAACCAAAAACTATATAAGCTATAACCAAAAACTATATAAGCTGTCAGAAAACTATATAAGCTGTCAGAAAATGAACCAAAAACCTTTGGTAGAATGTCGAGAAAATCATGAAGCAGTAGTATATTTTCTTGTAACAAAACAGTGGAGAATTTGTTCACGAACCATAATCAACAGATGGCGACACCACAGATTGTCCCTGCATTCGTTCCTCACAGCTGTTCCAGGGTTTGTCACGACCCGGCAAATTCATCCAGAGCCGCACAGGAAAACAGGAGCCATGGTGCTCAAGGACAGATGCTAGATTTTGTCTAGCACCAGAATCAACGGTACTTGGCCCCAAGCTTGCCTGCAGAAAACTGTACACACACACACATTTAACTATAGAGAAATGGTGACATTAGAACAAAATCACCTCAGTAATTAATAAGCAATCCACTTCATGATTAGTGACCCCTTGTATAGGACTCATGAAAAAGTAAAAAAACATTTCAGTATGTCTAATTCAATCCATTGACTATATAGATTAAAATTAACAGAACTTTAAAAAATGATTCAATTTGGCGGATGTCATGAATGTCACGAGAGATTGTATCTAGTCACTTCTATTTATAAACTGAGATGCCTGTCAAAGATTGTATATTGCATTGCTCTATGAATTTATATTTAAATTTATGCATTGTTCTAGTGCAAAGATGATACATTATCATTTCATTTCTATCAAACCAGTTGCCTTATGAGTCTGTTATAGAAGCATGATATTCCAATCAGAGCACAAGGTGCATGAGTCTTCCCAAGTGGAGTTGGTGACGATAATAATGATGGCAGGAACACTGGTCATACATAATGAACTAACTGAGTTTCTCATTCAATTTTGTCAAGAACTTCCTCACGGCTGATATAACAAGAAGCGGGTTCTCCAGATGGACAACATGACCAGCATCTGAAATCTCTACAACTTCAAGAATCTCTTTGCTTAGGTCTTCCTTGCCAAGTTCATATATATGGTGCTATATGCAAACATCTAGCCCTGTTTTGTCAAAATTTAGACTTGAAGTCTGAAGTGCCATTAATTCAGATGGACCTTTTCAGTTTGTTAGTTTTTGACACCCAAATCAGAACTCAATGGATGGGCTTGTTTTAGTAAAAATAAACTAGGTTCAATTTGAACTAAAGATGACCAAAAATGACTATTAGTGAATTCAGGATTGGAAACTCGAAAATGACAAACAGTTCCTAGATAGGTGCATGCCACCATATGTTCAAGGCATTGGGTTAGAAACACAAGACTAGCAATTTCAAAGGACATGCTAACATAAATTGAAATAATTTTTTTTTTTTTGCTGACAAGAGACAGAATATCGCTAGTATAAAGGTTGAAAAATTAATATATGCATGGTATTGAGAGAAGCCTTTTACCTATAAGTAGTGGGACCAGTTTGATTTAAGAACCACATAGAGGTGAAGCTTATAGAAAGTCCAAGCAATCCACTTGCAGTTGCCACAACCCAAAAGAATGGATCCCTGACAACATCCCTGCAGACAGAACAGTAAACATTAGAATGTGGAACATTAAACAATTCCCAGCAGTCACGAGAGAGGACAGTAGGCTTACACTTTGTAAACATATTCCCATTCACCAAATACAATAATCAAAAAAGTTGCAAATGGCAAAGATAATGCATTGTTTAGCAACACCATTGAAACTTCATTAAGAGACCCACATGGGGTTGATTGCTTTGCAGTGTCCATGACCCACCTTAGGGTCAGCTGAGAAGGAACAAACAGCAAAAATCAATTGGTCAGTAAACAGAGGCTAAGAAAAAAACCAAAATATGTACTTGTCAAAGGAAACACATTGATAACAAAACCTCCAATGGGAGACCTTAAATCCTCCCACAAAATTGTCTTTGAGTTCAGCTGCTGTCTGTCAAAGTATAGCAAAATGCTTTTTGGAGGACAAAGCTCAAGAAACTTTGAAAAGAAAAATCAAGGTTTGAGGTCTCCCATTGACTAAGCTAGAAAAGAATTTACTGCCAGACAGAAGCATTACAAAAACAGCTATTACAAAGACAGCTAGCAAAATTTTAAACTAAGCTAGAAAAGAATTTACTGCCAGACAGAAGCATTACAAAAACAGCTATTACTGCCAGACAGAAGCCACATCAACAGAAGCAGCAGCAGCAGCAACAACAGCTATTACTGCCAGACAGCTATCATCGGGCGATCATCGAGCGATCAAAGGTCGTACATAGGTTTAAGCCTTCAATTCTCGAATTTGTCTCTCAAACACCATCCACTGGGCTGAACTCTGTCCATCTACAAAAACCAACACTTTCCTAACTCAATAAATGACGAAAAAAGATTAGCAGTACAAATCTTTCATGCCAATTGCTGTTTGCTTTATGTTCTTTGTGCTATGTTTTTAACAGCAGTATCTTGTATGTACATGTGCTATTTGTGTTCTCCATAGCAATATATATTAAATCCAGGAATATATTATTAAATCTAAAGAAATTAAATCATATAGCAAAGTAAAACATAAGGAGTTAGGGACTGGATCTTACAGATAGGAAAAGGTTCATCCCGGTCAATAAGGACTGGGGTGCGTTGGCTAACAGCGCGCACTAGTTGCTGGAACATATTCCTTCCATTTATAGGGTCCCTTTTGATGTAGTAGTAATTGTATAATAAATCGATTTATATGGTTCCTTTGATTTTTTTGCTTGATGTATTTTATATAGACTTATAGTTATATGACAATTAGTATGTTGAGATACTTTCGATAGAAAATAACGTGGGAGAGTTTCTAGCAAGTGTTTAGAAATGGTGGGGACATGTTGAGAGAAAATTTAAGGCTGTAAAAATAAACAGTTTTGGCCCTAAAATATAATTCATACTGAGGGTAACTTTTGTAAACCAAACCTTAGTACGACAAGAAAACCCACACTCTTTGCATTACAATATTGTGGATTTATCTAATCTGATCGGAGTCGAGTCGAGTCTAGTCGTACCAGCATTTTTTAACACTCTAATAATAAGTGTTCTATAATATGTTGCATGTGTTTGTGATCCTAAACCTTCTAACCATAATCAGTTACCAACCCATGTGAGAGATGAACTGTCATATATAGTTGAAATAAACCAACATCTATAGGAAAGTACCAGCATGCAAATGAATGTTGTCTTTCCGGTTCCGTTTTCTCCAGGCATTACAATAATCAAAAAGTACAATCTGTCCTGACCTGTTTGTAGAAAATAACTATAGATTAATGAAAAGTGTGAGACTGAAAAGTGCGATAAATTGATGTGGTTGTACCTTATGTTTTGCAGACTGCAATAAACAGAATGCTGTCTTAAAGTGCAGTATAACCAGCAGTAGCAGACTGCAATAAACAGACTGCAATAAGCCCCGAAGCTCAGCAGTAGCAGCTGCAAAGAGAATGACATAAAACTGACCAAAAAGCCAAGATTGAAGTTAACATTTTTGTGATATATAGGATCTGCATGAGAAAAATGGAAAATTCAACCTGATAGACACATCAAATGGTGTCTCCCTATTTAACTGGTTTGGGTTCAGACATTGTTCTAACTTTGAGTACCAAAAACCAACCACTAATCCATAACACCATTCTGGTACCTTATTTACACTCAGCAATTCCACGCCTTGAGAAAGGCCTAAATCATGAATAACTACTCGGAGAAATGAAGTCAGTTTGACAGGTTCAAGTATGATACAGAGGAATAAAAAAATGGTTTGCATTAAGAATCTTACCTGAAACCAGAATCGCTTACATGACATCAAGTACTCTGCATTTCGAACTAAACGTGTATAACACCATGATCCTATGGATTAGCATTACATATTAAATCACAAGAGGAAATAAATAAATAAAGGGAGTTGAAAGACAAAAAAAAGGGTTCATATAATTTTTTTTTTTTTTTAAATGTTGCATGCCCAAGTGTTAAAAAAAAGACAAACGAAAGAAAAGACAACTTAAAAAAAAGGGTTCCTAATTTTTTTTTTTTTACCATGGCCGAACAATTAATCTACAAGAAAAAAACATACACCCAACTTTGCTTAGCAATAACTATCATAAGAGACATCAGCAAATACAAGAGGCCAAAGAACATGATTCTGGCATCTTATATACATTACGCTTTGATCGGACGAAAATTTTGATGACAGACTAAAAGGGTAAAACTGACCACAACAAAAACCATATCTAGACCACCCTATCATTTCAAAAGAATGAAAATTCCTAAATCATGGTTGACTAAAAGGGTAAAATGAAGATTCAGCAAACCACTACTACTTTATTGTCTAATCCTGACATTCTAACATAAACCATACCTCAATACCCGACTCCGGAGCTGCATTTATACTAAATTTGAAGCATACCTCAATACTTGCCTCCGATCATTAGTTGATTTAGTCCCGAATTTCATACTCAAATTGAAGCTGAGGTAGAAAGGCTTGAACATAACCATGCAAGCATAGTCAGCAGCTACATACCCATGCAAGCATACCCAATTGTAAGTACTTGAACAACAAGACTAATCATTGTCAAAATGACCAAATGCATTTAAAAGGTAAAAAAATCTCTATAGCAAAATTGAACCTGTGATTCCAACTGCTGATTTGTCTCCAATCTTCAGATGGTGTCCTGATTTCCTTTTGCAATTTCTCTCTCTCATCATGAATGTTGAAGCTAAGCGCTTAATAAAACACTCTAAACATTTTAGAGAAATCTCCTCATATTATTCCAACCAATCTCCTCATATCTATCTCTTAAAACTCCCTAAAAACTATGTAGATGAATACAACTCCCTATAATGTAAAATCAATTGACATTTGAAGCAGTGAAACATCTTATTATGCAATACATAAACTAACATTTAATAGTATTCTACAACATTACGCAACAACAACATTACAACATTACGCAACAGCATTACAACATTAACAACAACATTACATGTGCATCATTAACAACAACGGTAACAACATTACAAAATAACATTTCAACATTAACATTCATATAACATACGTACATATGCAATGAATACAAGTGGATCTACAAAAGTGGTAGTAGTTCAAGCATATATTCAGGAATTCAAGACCAAGAGAGATATTCATTCATGCATTCTAATATATATTACAAGTCTCTATCAATGCTTACCGAATCTCTAAATCATAACAACTTTGTCTGCTGGCCATGCTACTGTAGTACCGATGGCATCTTCAATAAATTCCAGCTCAGATGTAGGCTTCCAAAGAGATGCAGTAGGAACTTTTGGACTATCTACCCAAACTTTAATAGCATTAGGACCCAAGGGAACGTGATGAACTACCTGATTTGGATCACTTGAAACCCAACGTCCTTCAGCAACTACTTGTCCCGAACCACTAACATCCAACAACTTGCAGTTTTTCTTTGAGCCCATGTTCACACTCTAACAACAAGTCAAACAGAACAAATACATTAAACTGAGTAATCACTTTACTAATAGATATATATTTACTTCAATTATGCATTAGTGTATGTCAATCACATTTAACTTACCAAACGATATGATGCATTTTCGACTTCCTGATTTTCAGGTACTTTTTCTAAAACAACTTTGTCTGCCGGCCAAGCTATAGTAGAACCAACCACATCTTTAATGAATGTCATACTAGATGTAGGCCTCCATAAAAATGCGTCATGGTTTTTTGACATATCTACCCAAACACTCATGGCATTAGGTCCAAGAGGAATATCATTGATCAGTGTTTTTGGATCACTCGAATGCCAACGTCCTTCTGCCACTATTTCATCTTTTCCACTCCAATCAAACAATGTGCACTTGTTCGTTGAATTGTTGTCGTTTCTCTGTAAAGAAAGAATGTATAAAAAACAGGAATCATATACACAATAATACAACTATTTAAAGTACACAAATACATTGTATAAATACCAAAGCAATCAATACTTATCTTACCAAAGGCGTGTCAATATTATCTTGTTGAACTGAATCTTGATCAGGTTGCAAAATAACTCTATCGGCAGGCCATGCTATCGATTTACCTTGAGCTTGTTCTATACAAGTCATACTAGATGTAGGCCTCCATAGGAAAGCATCTGGTTTAGTTGGGATATCAACACGGACTTTGATTGCACTAGGACCCATAGGAATTTTATTGACCTCCACATTAGGATCCCTTGATATCAAATGTCCTTCCGCAACAATTTCCTTTGTTCCACTCCAATCTAACAACTGGCATTTCTCTAGTGACTTCGTGTTGACACTCTGCAATTAATCAATTAAAATATTAGAATTGAAGCAAGTTTAGATTGAAGCTTAATGCGACAATTTTTAAACTAATTGTCGTACCACTGGAGATGTTTTGTCTTCTTCTCCACTTTGCTCGATCTAACAACACATCAAATAATTAAAAATAAAAAAAAATTCAACGACTAAGCAGAAATTTTAATTAATAACTGATCACAACATGTATCAAACTTGCCTTGTTTTTCAATAATGTGTTGACCAATTTCTCCAAATGTTGGATTTTCTCGTGCATGACAGTTTGTTGCTCTTGCATCTCCGTCGCATGTTTGTCCTTAGTTTGAAGGAATGTCAATTTGCTGATGGTCACTCCTCTTCCCATTCCTCTTAGTCGTCCAGGATGTTCATTTCCTAAGACTTTGGAAAGAGCATCATCAGTCACATTTGTTGTCGAGTTAGATGCACTTTCGGCTTCGATTAGCTTCTCCTATATAATTCAACACATATCATATCATAGTGTATGGTTTCAGAAACTATTCAAAATTACACATAATGCAACATTACAAATGACATTTCACTCACAATGGTTTCGAAAACTCCTGTATTTACTGGTTTACCGTCTTTTTTGGTGCGCGACTTAATCCACACTTGAACCCTAGAAACAGAAGATGGCTCGGTACTATTCTTTTTCTATCAGAAAAAAAAATTGATATAAGGTTTTGAAAAATTAGTAATTGGACCTAAACAATATTTTGACCACAACATAAGAATGCATATGAATATGAAAAGAGTATCACCATATCTTCTGCTAATCGAGCCAATCCTTTTCGGCTGCATGTGTGTGGGATTTGCTTACGCCTCATTGCTTTATACTTATCACTTACAGCCTGAAATTGTATTACTTTAGCATGATTTTAACTGAATTATAATGATTTACCATATAATATAATATTACAACTAGTTTTAAAACATACCTTAAATGATGGACTAGTTTTTGTCTTGATGAACTTTATCCACTCTGCTCTACTTTGAATGTTTTTAGGCTGAAGCGCAAGTCTTTCTTCTTCATTAGCTGCTTCTTTTATTTGGCTGACTAACCGTGATTTTGAGGCCCTCCATATACATCCCATCGATTTAAATACGATAGCCTTTTGCCATTCTGTGTCCAAATCGAATCTTGCCTGGAGTTTATATAAAATTATCACTAAGTAACTCAATACTGGTAATTTTACTGTAAGAGTTCTATCACAACTTGTGTATACTTAAATGTACATTTCATTGAATTGTAAGAGTTCATAATACCTGAATTGATCTCCACAAGATTACTTTTACGTCATTACCAAGCTTCCTCCAATCGCATAATGTTACAGGTACGTGCTCTCGTACAAGTGGACCTAAAAAAGAAGACAAACTAATTGACCCCGCTCCACATGGTTCACCTTTATCTGTAAATTCAACATGAACTCGACTTGCCGCCTCTACAGCAATATCTCTCATTTTGGTTGAACCCCTAGGTTTCTTAACTCCCATCGGGTCTGCAATTGACTCTTGTGCTTCTTGTGCATTTTTTTCGACCACTTCTTTGGACGCCGATGGTTGTATATGTTGGAGATTAGGTTCATGACTCTCATGTTGTTGGGTCAAAGTCTGTTGACATGCTTCTGGACCTTTTGATACATTCTTATCCGTTCTTTCTAAGACCTTGGATGTTTTTCTGGGTATCAAAGTACGTTTCCTTTTGTGAGATAGGTCGTTCTTTTTGGCTTCATCAACCATTGTTGTTCACCTGTCTAAGACAAAAAAGTTGATCATTTCAGTATATGTAATGCATTTATAAGCTTAATCATATAATGAAAACAAAACTGAATAGACAACATACGAAATATGTGTAAATAATATATAAAAACAAATACATCAAAAGACGATAAATGATACAACATTGCTGTTGGCCAGTAGAGTTGGGTGTGAGTGCATGTGTCATTAGTTGGTTTGTTTTGAATCAATTTTAGACAGTCAGGAAGAGGGAGTAGATAGCTGGAGTTGCCATCTGAAACTGGTAAGGGGAGCCCCCACCTTGCACGGGTAGGTCCCCTCCTAGATAGTAAATGGTTTTGGGTGCCATTTCTTCTGATAGTAACTAGTGCTCATATTATAATAGCCAAACCTGCAGTAACATGACATGCATGCAAAAGCAAATTTACAGTCACATATGTTTTTTACATTACCATGCAGTAAAAGAAATGTGTTTTTACAAAGAGCTGAGTGAAAGAGTACTATATGGAGACATAGTGAAATATTACTGACATGACATAAGTCTCCTCTGCAATGTAAGTTATTATGATGATGAGATGAACAATGTATGTAATTATAAGCTTGTTTGTTAGGTACTGCTCTAATGAGTCTATCTGAAAACTTGATCAAATGATTTCTCATCAAATGCCATGCCAGCACGTGATAATATGAAAGCATGAATTCTATAATACATTAATATACTTAGTGGGGGTATAAAAATATATTTAAAAAATAATTCGTTATATACCGTTATATCTCGATATAACCAGTTATAACTTATAACGCTCCTAGACCGTTATAGGTCCGTTATCCGTTTTAACTGCATAAATTAACATACCTATCATCTTAATAAACTTATATATACAAAAATGATATAAATAAATAAAGTTTAAGGGGCACTTAATAATTAACTTTTTTTTGGTTGGGTTTAATACTTTAATTCGATAAAGGGGTGGATAAACACACGAGGTTGGTTTTGGCCTTTCGGGTAATGAAATGATTTGTTATATTTCATGATGGAGGATTTCATGAATTAATAATTAACTAGAGGAACTCCCAAGCATTCAGTGATCCCAGACAATGCCTGTCGCAATGGAATGCATGACTCATAATATCGACAAATCATATTGCATAATTTTAATTTCCGAATCTCCAGTAAAGTTTTCAAACATTATGATACAACGAAAACCTCACCAGTTGTGTTCCGTGATCACAATTAATATTGTTAAATTCCTCCAGAAATCTTGAGAAAATTTGATGTTGTATATTAAATCATCACTGTAGCAATTCCTGGTTGTAGATGGATTTTAATCTAATTTAGAACATACACTCTTGTATACACAACTAATGAACATCTACAATAGTGCATTACTACACACTTGGCTGGTCATTTCCATTAAGCTACTGATCAGTCACTAGATTATCAAGTCGAAAACAATCGATGACCAAAATCAAATAATACAATTGTACTAGCATATCTGGGATAAGATTTTGTTAAAACATAATCCTATACATTTGAAAAACCTGAATTATGTTCTTGTTTTCTAGATCAAAGGAAAATGTAGAAATGGGAATCAACCCAAATCTCACATTCATTATCGAATTCTCCAGCCGCTCAAGATTGGCTACAATGTAACAAGCAAAAATAAATCTTCTTCAAAGATCAATTTAAAGCGATAAAGAACTTATAGACCTGGATATTAGATAACTGGCAAAGTAAAATTGAAGGTTTGGGAGAAGAGTGACAACAAGGCAGTATATGTTTTAGGATCACCGGTAGGCAGTCAACCTAGTTTCTTGTATCCATTAACTAGCAACTGAAAATTTTCTACATTTGTCAAGTTATACTGTAAAACAAGACCACACTTAATTGTCAATGAAACATGAAAAACATAAAAATTCCCAGAGGAAGATAGTCTCTAAATCAATTTTCCATTAAAAAAAAAATCATCTGACAAATCAAAATGAGCACAACCAGAGGAAAATAGCTTGCAGAGGTGGGGTAGGATTGATAAATAGCTTGCTCCACATGAAAATGCACCCAACAATTATACTCTCAATCAGAATGAGAAAGAAACATATAACCCTAAGAAATTTCAAGAAAAATGCAGGAATTTTACTCAAAATGAAGAACTACACAACTCAACCAAATTAATACTCTAATAAGGAAATCAAAGAGGAAAGGGAAAAAATTTCAATTCGAGAATTACCTATCTGAAAAATTGATCCTTCAATCAACCAAAACTGATACAAATACTGATCCTTCAAAGCCTTCCAAACACTTCCACAATTACTTCATGAACTGATACAAATTACTTCGTAAACTGATACAAAAAATGATACAAATTAAAAATCGTTAGGGCTTGCGGTGAAAGCAAAGCAGGAGAGAGTGAGTGTGTTGAGAATCAGATACCGACCTGAAACGGAGAGCGACAGCACGTACGGCGAGGAGTAGAACACGTTGGAGAGGGAGAAACAGAACGGAGAGGGAGAGCGATCGGAGAGGGACAGCAGAACGGAGAGGGAGAGGGAGAGCGATCGGAGAGGGAGAGGGAGAGCAGAATGCAGAGGGAGAGGGAGACAGATCGAGCGGGATTCTTCTTCCTTCCTTCCCTCTTCTTTGTTAGCTTTTATTTTTTCTTTCGATTTGCGCGGGATAGTTGGCGCCCAGCGAAATCAATCCCGCCTTCATAACATTTCATTTAGCGCACAAATGAAATTGGATTGATAGCTTTTTACAATTGTTTATAGGGTTTTCAATAGCATTTTGCCACATTGAACAAATCAAGTAAATTTTTTATAGCATTTTATTTAAAAACGCTATGGTCATATGCTATTATTGACCATTTGTGTTGTAGTGATTTAACCCACTTGTAATAACTGCAAGTCCACAGTGTCTAACTGGTAGACAAGGGCAAGTACAGGTCGATCCCAAAAGGACTGTGGTTGCAATTAAATTTCAGAGTTGATTTAAAATAATTTAAATTGGGGTTACAACAATTAAAATATCTAAACTAAAAATCAAAGTAAAAAAAAACAAAATAGAAAGTTTTAAAGAATATGATAAGGGAAACCAATGCATTGACTCCACCACAGGTTCTTTGAGATTTGTGTAATCCAAACTATTGTTTTCAAGAATTAACATGACTAACCTAAAGATTAATCTAAGTTCGCAATTGATTTCAGCAAAGGTATAAACCCCTAGCATTGCGTGTCTTCTTACGGCACACACAATCACAGATTCAGATTAATTGATTAAATCGGGCTTTGAATTTCAACAAAGGGTACTTCTAACTACCGACTAGTCTAGATAATTAATCAGGATATAATCGGTGAAAGAAAATTATTGAAAATCATAAATCAAATGTGTTTAACGTTCAAGCATAAAGAAAACAATAAATTTAAATACAACAAACTCTAGGAAACCCTATGGTTTCATCGTAGCCTTGGCGAAGGGTTTAGCTCTCCATGGTAGCGGTGGTCACAGCATCAATGGAGGTGGAAGTCATCTCTTCACGGACGCGAATCTCGAGAAAAGAGCTGCTAATGGCACTGTGGTGGCTCTTAGAGAACTCAGGGTGCAAATAACTGAACTGTATGAAAAACAGTTTTCTCCCGCCGAAGACGCGCGACTCTCTTCTCCAGCGCGACAGCGTCTGCTTCGCTCCTCGCGAGCTTCCTCTCCTCCCGATCGGCTCCGGTACCTGCAAGAACAGAGAGAGAGTGAGGAAACAACGAGAAGGGGAAGTGGAGGTGCTCTGTCGCGAGAAGGGACAGTGCTCTATCGCGAGCTCTATTTCACGGTGGCGGTGGTTGCGTGGTCTGGTCGTAAAGGTGGTCGTGAGAGAGAGAGAGAAACAGTGAGAAAGAGAGAAGTAAACAGGAAGGAGGCCGAGAGAGGGGAAAAACAGGGGTGGCGGCGGTTCGTGAAGGAGGAGAAACAGGGGCTGTCCTGTGCGTGAGGTGGCTGAGGTGATGCTCTGGTGATAATGGCTGTGAGAGAGAGAGAGAGATGGTGGTGGCGGCTGTGTTCTGGACAGAGAGGGTGGTGGTCTGTTTCGGTGGCGAGGTGAGGTTTGTAACGTGAAACAGGGTTGTCACGCCCCTGTTTCGCGGCGGTTAGTGACGGTGGTTGTAGCTCGGTGGTGGTGGTGGCTGTGTGGCGTGATGACGTGAAACAGGGTTGTCACGCCCCTGTTTCAGTGGGATGAAGGAGGAGGTGGTTGTTGGATGGAAGAACGAGAGAGACGACGAGATGAAGGGTGATGGCGGGATTATCGCACTGCCGGCTCTCCTATCGAGCGAGGATTGCCGGCAGGGTGGATTGGTGTGGTGGCTGGAAAAGAGAGGAGGGGAGAAGGAACGTGGAAGAAGAGAAAAGAGCTTTTCTCTAAGATTGGGGAGTTAATTAGGTTCTCCTATTATCTTGGGCTTGGGTTTTTAGGTTAGCATTTTTGGATTTGGGCTTAGGTTAAATTACGTGGACCTAGGTTTATTAGGGTTAGGTTTAGATATGTGTCCCTCTACTTTGTACCACCGCTAGAATCGACCAATTGTCATTTCTTAAATTGTCGCATTAATATGATTTCATCGTTCACGCTCAAATTCCTGCTAAGACATGAAAACGAAATAATTATTATAAATTATAATAATCGAAAAACTAACATATATAAATTAAGGGATATATTATGTAATAATTACGTGAATATCAAATACCCCCAAACCTATATTTTGCTAGTCCTCGAGCAAAACAATAAAAGTAAAATTTTAACTCACTTTCGCAGGAATCATCGGTTGCATTTACCTTAAACGTGCAACAAGGCTTTAAACCCCTAGATTACCTCTAGTGGACGAGTTATAGTCTCGTGAGGGTTTCCAAAAATGTTACCCACAAACATTATGACTCAATAAATTTCCAAAACATGGTAACTCGATCTATTATCCTCAGAGTAAGAATATAATTGCCAAAAAATTTTAAAAACAGCTAACAGTTTCACAATAATATATCAAAAAGTCTCACAACAATTTAATAATATCCAAAGGTTAAATAAATTTCATCGATCATTCCCAACTCGAAGTGTGTGTGTGCATGGCCTTATCAACATAACTTTATTTTTCTCAGCAAAGATACGACTAAATAACCTTTGAATTGTACGCTTCGACTACAAATCTCTCTTGTCACTTAGAAATGAATCACTCAGAGATTGGTTAGTTATCACTCAGTTTATATGTGAGAAAGAGAATAAATTATGGAAAGACAAACATCTCACATATAATAATCATGAAAAAACGGACTTTTCAAAGAATGAAATGAATATGATCTCATGGACAGGAATATCAATTACTTTGAGAATGTTGAATCACACGCCATATTTCTTGTTTATTTAATCTCCACGTCTATGAACCAAACTTTTACTTAAGATCAATTAGGTCTTTATTAGGTTGTAATGAGGCTAAGATTTTGGCTAACAAGAATGGAAAATGATACGAGAAAATTATCTGAGAATGGATACACCCTTTAATAAGCACGTTGGGCTCTGAAGAATAAACTAATGTTGTACACCATTAATTTTTCTTCCTTCGAAATTCTTCTTCATATCTTTTTTTTTTTTTTTTTTTTAAAATTTTTTTTTTATACATGCTTTCCCCTTCTGCACAATAAAACATTTCAGTCCCGAGGATTCATGGAATATTTAATTTCAACTCTTTTTTATTTGCCCATTTCAAAAATACATCAACCATACACATTCTCAGAGACATTGGGTAAGGATGAAAATAGTATGGGATATTACTCCCTAACTGGAGTAGGTACTGGAGATGGGGTTAGCAAAGAAAAAGTCTATTTAAATGCTCAAAGGGCTACAAACTGATATTTATCATTAGGTAGGCTAAAAGGTTAAAGAACGGTTCAAAGAAAAAAATGCCTATATCACTTCTTAAGCTCTAGTCGGTATTATGACATTTTAACTAAATAGAACAAGAAGTTCTAGTGTAATAATTCAATTTTAACGACATTCTCAAAGCAATCAATAAAAGAAACAAGAATAATGAGATCATCAACGAGAAAATGCGGACTCAAAAAAAGTCAGAGTTTATTTAATAACCCTCAAGAAAACGAGAATGTCTCAAAACTCACAAGGGTTAAGTCTCCACTATTATTCTAAGGTTTTCTAGTTAATATCTTACTGATTAACTTCAAATCATGCTAACTCGGCTTATAGTGCAAGAATGGTCGAGTCGAAAAAATATCATGAAATATATTTAACTTAAAGATAATATCAAACCATATGTTTTCTTGTTGATATATAAAGGTGACAAGTGAAAGCATGTATTTCTCAAAATTTCAGACATACTTGAAAGCACATCCTCTTCATTGGAAAGGACTTAGATCTTGAATACATTTTCAAAGTGAAAAATTTTCACACAATCATAATTAACTATGTACTCAATGGAGATTGAGTAGAATACAATAGTAAATTGTGAAATAAATTTTAGTTCAAAATTTCTTGAAAAATGCAGAAAAACTCATAAACCTCACCCCCAAACCTAAACCAAACATTGTCCCCAATGTATAAAATGATGATCATGACAAATGCAGGAAAAAGAAAAGATGAGAGTTAAAGGGATATTACCATGGGAAAGTTTTTACCAACTTCGACAAAATCTTCCACCAATGAACGCTCAGAGACATAAGAACTGTGGACTCATCATGATAAATTGATAAAAACAATACATGACACAAATGAAAAAAAATTTAAAAATTAAAAATAAAAATAAAAATATTACATGTATCAGTTCTAAGTCAAAATTGTTACGGAGCTAACGAGTATGAGTGGAATGCAACTAAAAAGAACTCGAAAATCAATCCAGACTAACCATCATGACACAACTGAAGCTAGGTTGCCTCCTAGGAGCGCTTGGTTTAACGTCGTCTGCCCGACATATATTCTCCCTCATGAATGATATATCATGAAGTGACGTGGAAGAACATAGGGAGCATTCACCTCCAAACCTAGTCTATGATAGAAACGAGTCAAAAGGGTTAAGGAATCGTATACCAACAACCTGAAAAGTTGAGGATCAGTCCACTCAAAAATAGCAACCACATGCGACACAAGATATACTAGCACATCCCAAAAGCTGCAAGGACACCATCTAAAATCATATAGAAATGGTAAAGAAGCTCGCATTCCTTGGAAGTCAATAGGGATCTTAAACATGAATAGGTCGCAAGTAGTGATATGCAACAAAGGATCCTCCCTTACTCCTAAAATGGAACATCCTAAGTCTGGTTCCAAATCAGAAGATTGGATAATTTCCACATTAGGATGGTGAAAATTGAAATCATCTCTTACAAATAATGGATCCACATAGGTAGCATCAGTCAATATGAAAGGGATGGAAAGAGGTATGTCTATAAATATATCGGGTGGTACAGGTTCATCGTAACAAAATGGATTACACCAAGATGATGAGTTAGACGATGCAACAACACCCCCAAACCTAAAATTAGCACTACCTATGGCATGTAGTCTCTCATTAAATATATCTCCCGACTTCTTTGGGACAATCTGTTTTGAATTCAATATAGATGAAATAATAACATGCAAAGTATCATCAGTACCTGAAAACGCATACCTGAGGGTGTCAGGTAATTGTTTAAGGTCAAGCTCAGGTGGCTCAACTGATGGGACTAGTTTTGACTCACTGAGTGGAAGAGGCTCCACTTTAGACTTCCATTTATAACTAGGATCCACAATGGGGACTGATTCAAGCAAGTCATTGACTTCCCTAATGGAATCATCAACATCAAAGTCTAAACTAGAATGAGTCAAACAAGCCTCTAAATGGTCATGTGTATCATGAAAACAGTCAAGGGGAGACTCTAAAGAATGTTCACAGTTTGAATCTATGCATGAGTCACTAGGAAGACATATGTCGAGTGGGTCTTCATGAAAATGTGGGGAAAGGAATGGGTCAGGAAGCAATGTAGTTTTAATCACATTATCCGCAAAAACATCATCTGACTCGGATTCCCATGTATTACCAATTATGAATTGACCCTCTGGATTTTGAATAGAGTGACTAGGAACTCTTCCTAACTCACTTCAGATAATGCCCCAGTAGTATGATCCACAACTATCTCAAGTCTTTGAGTCATGGCTATCAACTCAGATATGTCCTTAGAATTCTGATCAATTATACTTGATGAGCGCTGCAAATACTGATTAATCGTTTCCTCTAAACTTGATGTGTTGGATGGAGGAACTTGGTTATGATGGGGCATGACATGATTAGGGTATTGAGGAGCTTGAGAGAAAATATGTCCTCCTTGGTGTGAGTGATGAGCCCAAGAGAGATTTTGATTATTGGCAAAACCAGGGCTGTAATAGTTGAACTTTGAATTATAACCAGGTCGCCAATTAGCATTAAAAGAATGGATTTGCTCAGCGAAATATTCAGGATAATCATATTGCAAATCACAATCAGCTGTAGAATGACTAGGACTCGAACATGCAACACAACCCTCAAATGAAACATTAGTGGGAGGTAGGGGTTGAGTCAAATTCATAAGTGCATCTAATTTCTGACTCAGCGTCATAAGAGCTGTTTCAAGCTTCGAGGTAGAAGGGGAGAAGTAATCCTTAAAGTCTTTATCCTCATTAGAAGGGGAGAGGAAGTCAGGATAATATGCGGAACCTGAATTGTAATAATCTGAATATGGAGCATAATCAGGTTGTCGCATGGCATTAAATGCATTCCTGCGAGATGGATAATTATTGAGGTTCATTTTTTTTTTTTTTTAATGCAAGTCTAACCTCTATATGAAGATAACCTAACTCTAAAAAAAATAAAAATGGGAAAACCTAATCAGGACCTATATGATGCGCAAGCAAGATGAATGGCAAATGACCCTAGATAAGTACCTAGCAATACAATCAATTGCCTACGGGTACTGCACAGCTGATAATTATAGCCCCACGAAAAGTCGAGGTTTCTACGAAGTAAATTAATCTCGTGAGAAATTAATTTACTAGGTAGAGGCTGTAACGTCTGGTAATCCCTACAAGCACTCCTTTTTATTACCTATGTTTGTTACTAATCAAGGGCTGAAATCCATTTT
Organism: Berberis vulgaris; assembly: GCA_963556465.1. Lineage (NCBI taxonomy): Eukaryota > Viridiplantae > Streptophyta > Magnoliopsida > Ranunculales > Berberidaceae > Berberis > Berberis vulgaris. The sequence continues at coordinate 4,719,564 of OY747126.1, read as the reverse complement.
AATTAGCCTATCCGCGGGAGAGGGCACGGAGTTTCCCAGCATCAAAAATATCCTGAAATCTAATTGCTCCTACCTCCTTTTCTACCTTCAGCTTAAAGTGTAATGCCAGTTTCAGAACTATTCCGAGATTGGATATGTTCCTTCACTTGACTACTTTAAACTTTCAAGTTTCAAAAGAGGGGTCCTATGAGCATCTTGTCCTAATTTATCTTGCTACAAATTTTAATAGTGAGGGCTTAGGTCCCTAGCCCTAAAATAGATGGTGGTTAACCAATCCGCGGGAGAGAGCATAGAATTTTACAACATCAGAAATATCCTCAATCTATTCAAATTTGCATGCAATTCTAGCTAAAAACAAAACAAGCAAAACACACAGTAATCCACTCAGAAACCGCGTGCAGATGCGGTGGGAAGAAGTTACCTCCGGCGTGAACCTCTCTTGGGTTACTTGCGACGCCGGGTAGAAGTCGAGTTGACGTCGATCAGAAGCACCGTCCACCTAACGGCTCGCCAACTTCTGAGAGTGTCCACGCGATAGCAACCTGTAAACAATTCAAACCCTGTGCTTTTTGTTTTGTTTTGTTTTGTTTTTTTTTTTTTTTTTTTATATGCAACCTGTAATATATGCTTCCTACCTGTTAATACCTGCAAAAATAAAATACAAAAAAAAAAAAACAAAAACAAAAACAAGTATCAAAATTTCTAAGACTTAAAAGAAATAACTAAAAAATAAAATCAAGCCTATCCTAAAAGCGAAAGCAATAGCAATCTATATCTGACGTAATTTTTTTTTTTTTTTTATTAACCTAAACTACAAACTAGTGAAAATAAACTCTTAAATTCAATTACACCACTACAGTCCCCGGCAACGGCGCCAAAAACTTGATGCAGATTTAACTAACCTAAATAAATAGGTTAATTTAACCCACTTGTAATAACTGCAAGTGCACAGTGTCTAACTGGTAGACAAGGGCAAGTACAGGTCGATACCACAAGGACTGTGGTTGCAATTAAATTTCAGAGTTGATTTAAACTAATTTAAATTGGGGTTACAACAATTAAAATATCTAAACTAAAAATCAAATTAAAAAAAAACAAAATAGAAAGTTTTAAAGAATATGAGAAGGGAAACCAAGGCATTGACTCCACCACAGGTTCTTTGAGATTTGTGTAATCCAAACTATTATTTTCGAGAATTAACATGACTAACCTAAAGATTAATCTAAGTTCGCAATTGATTTCAGCAAAGGTATAAACCCCTAGCATTGCGTGTCTTCTTACGGCACACACAATCACAGGTTTATTTTAACTAATCTTAAACCCTAGCATTGTGTGTCTTCTTACGGCACACACAATCACAGATTCAGATTAATTGATTAAATCGGGCTTTGAATTTCAACAAATGGTACTTCTAACTACCGACTAGTCTAGATAATTAATCAGGATATAATCGGTGAAAGCAAATTATTGAAAATCATAAATCAAATGTGTTTAACGTTCAAGCATAAAGAAAACAATAAATTTAAATACAACAAACTCTAGGAAACCTTATGGTTTCATCGTAGCCTTGGCGAAGGGTTTAGCTCTCCATGGTAGCGGTGGTCACAGCATCAATGGAGGTGAAAGTCATCTCTGCACAGATGCGAATCCCGAGAAAAGAGCTGCTAATGGCACTGTGGTGGCTCTTAGAGAACTCGGGGTGCAAATAACTGAACTGTTTGAAAAACAGTTTTCTCCCGCCAAAGACGCACGACTCTCTTCTCCAGCGCGACAGCGTCTGCTTCGCTCCTCGCGAGCTTCCTCTCCTCCCGACCGGCTCCGGTACCTGCAAGAACAGAGAGAGAGTGAGGAAACAATGAGAAGGGGAAGTGGAGGTGCTCTGTCGCGAGTAGGGACAGTGCTCTGTCGTGAACTCTGTTTCGCGGCCGCGGTGGTTGCGTGGTCTGGTCGTAAAGGTGGTCGTGAGAGAGAGAGAGAGAAACAGTGAGAAAGAGAGAAGTAAACAGGAAGGAGGCCGAGAGAGGGGAGAAACAGGGGTGGCGGCGGTTCGTGAAGGAGGAGAAACGGGGGCTGTCCTGTGCGTGAGGTGGCTGAGGTGATGCTCTGGTGATGGTGGCTGTGAGAGAGAGAGAGAGATGGTGGTGGCGGCTGTGTTCTGGACAGAGAGGGTGGTGGTCTGTTTCGGTGGCGAGGTGAGGTTTGTAACGTGAAATAGGGTTGTCATGCCCCTGTTTCGCGGCGGTTAGTGACGGTGGTTGTAGCTCGGTGGTGGTGGTGGCTGTGTGGCGTGATGACGTGAAACAAGGTTGTCACGCCCCTGTTTCAGTGGGATGAAGGAGGAGGTGGTTGTTGGATGGAAGAACGAGAGAGACGACGAGATGAAGGGTGATGGCGGGATTATCGCACTGCCGGCTCTCCTATCGAGCAAGGATTGCCGGCAGGGTGGATTGGTGTGGTGTCTGGAAAAGAGAGGAGGGGAGAAGGAACGTGGAAGAAGAGATAAGAGCTTTTCTCTAAGATGGGGGAGCTAAATAGGGTTCTCCTATTATCTTGGGCTTGGGTTTTTAGGTTAGCATTTTTGGATTTGGGCTTAGGTTAAATTACGTGGACCTAGGTTTATTAGGGTTAGGTTTAGATATGTGTCCCTCTACTTTGTACCACCGCTAGAATCGACCAATTGTCATTTCTTAAATTGTCGCCTTAATATGATTTCATCGTTCACGCTCAAATTCTTGCTAAGACATGAAAACGAAATAATTATTATAAATTATAATAATCGAAACACTAACATATATAAATTAAGGGATATATTATGTAATAATTACGTGAATATCATAGTCCTATTAAGGATGTCGACAACTCGTCATATCTAAGTGACATAGTTTGCCTAAGGAATCATGACCTGCAAAGCGGATCGAGCCCAGTCTCGAGATGGCACACTGCGCCTTATTAACTTGGTCTGACAAAGGGGACTATGAATGATACACAGCGGTAGAGTCTAGTACAATTAAGGATGTTGACAACTTGCCACGTTTAAGTAACCTAGTCCGCCTAAGGAACCACAGCACCGCAAAATGGATCGAGCCTAGTCTCACAACGGCTCACCGAGCGTGAATAGCCTGGTCCGACGTAGGGGACTACGATGGTGCACAATGGCCAAGTCTAGTCCAATTAAGGATGTTGATAACTCACCATCTCTAAGTGACCTAGTCTGCCTAAGGAACCATAAGTAGCCCAGTTCGCTTAATAGAAGTCTAGTCCGTTCGGATGAAGATGACTTCTCCACAACCCAACTCATGTTCGGGATTAGGGTTTATCATATGAGTCTAGCCCATTCGAGCAAATACAACTTCCATACATCTCAACTCCTCTTCACGATTGAGCTCGTATACTATAGAAGTATAATTCGTTCAGACGAAGATGACTTCTCCACAACCCAACTTTTCTTCGAAATTAAGGTTCATCATAGGAGTCTACCCATTCGCAACTTCCCTACAGCTCAACTCTTATTCATGATTGAGCTCGTATACTATAGAAGTCTAATGCGTTTGGATGGATATGACTTCTCCACAACCTAACTCTTGGTCGGGATTAGGGTTCATCATAAACGTCTAGCCCATTTGGGTAGAAATGACTTCCCTACGCTCAAATCCTCTTCATGATTGAGCCCATATATCACAGAAATCTAGTCCGTTCGAATGAAGATGACTTATCCATAATCTAGCTTCTATTCAAAATTAGGGTTCATCATAAAAGTCTAGCCCATTTGGGCAGAGACGACTCCTCTACAACTCAACTTCTTTTCAGGATTGAGCCTTATATAGTGGAAATCCAGTCTGTTCGAACACTATATGATTCTCAAACGCCCTAACTTCTACACTGGGTGGGAATTTGTTGTGGAAGTTTGGTCGTCCAGACCCAGACAACTTGTGCACAAGTTTAACTTATGTTTGAGGTAAAGCTTATAACACTACGAGAACCTGATCTGCTCAGGTAAAGACGACTATTCTGCAACTTAAGCCTTCTTAAATATTAAGTTAGTGTTATTATCAAGTGACGTCCAATTCAAGCTAAAAAGGGGCTCCAGTCTAGACAAAGAATTACTGTCTCAGCAAGGTCATCTTCCCGCTCAGTAGCAGATTTCTGAATGGATGACAGATAGCTTAGCAACCATCGACCTATCCCGATTCTCCTGGATTTCTCTCACCTCTTCACTCGCATAATAAGGAACTATTGACTCAGAGTGCTCCACAAACTTCCTTTCGAAGGTAGACAATGAATCAGCCTGGTCAACCCCTACCTTGACCTTCTTGGACATGCGAGAAGTGATGCAAATTTTACTAACCTAATTAAATAGGCTATTAAACCCTACTTATTATACCACAAGTGCACGACTATCTAACTAGTAGACAGTGAAAAATACGAATCGATCTCACGATGATTGACGAGACAACCGAATTCTAAAATCTATTTAAACTAATCTAAATTGGAAGTTACAGTAGTTGGAAATTCTTTAATTAAGATAAATAAATTGAACAACTAAAAATTAAATTGATAAGATGATGAGGAAGTGGACCGAGACATCGAATCCACCACAGATTTTTTGAGACTTGTGTAACCTAAATTACTGTTTTTGCGAATCACTACGTCTAATCTAAGGATTAATCCACATTCACAATTAATTTCAATAAATGCCTAAACCCCTAACATTTCATGTCTTTCTATGGCAAACACAATAATATGTTTAACTTAATTAATTAAAATAGGCTTCGAATATCAACAAAGAGAACTTTTAACTACCAATTAGTCTAGATTATTATACCGGATATAATCGATGAAAGCAAATTGTTATTATTCAGAAATCAATTGTATCTAACATTAAAGCATATAGAAAACTATAATTCAAATACGACAAACTCTAGGAAACCATGTGGTTTCATTTTTGCCTCGGCGCGAAGTCTAAAAGATCATGGTGGAGGAGCTTACAGCATTGGCATAGGTTAAATCTATAAGTTATGCACGTTGGCTGTGTGGTGGTACAGAGTAAGTGAACGGGGTGCAAATAGTCTAGTTTGAAAAATCAGTTATTGCTTTTCGTTCCCTCCCTTCCGTCATCTTGCTCAACGAGCTCTGCGCCTGCGTGTCTGTAGCGAGCTGTTGCTTCCTGCTTGATGGAACTTGCAAAAGAGAAAGAAAGGAAGGTGAGGATGGATAAACAAAAGTGAGAAAGGGATGGTCGAGAATGGCCGGCGGCTAAGAAAGAAACAGAGAACCGTGAGGTTAAGCTCTGTTTCTGTGATGGACGGTGTTGGCTGCTCCGTTTGTGACGGGGGGCGGAAGTGAGGGAAACAGAAATATAGGAAAAGAGAGAGGGCTCGAGGTGGTTGTTGGCTGCGAGAAGAAGTGAAAGGGAGACCAAACACAGGGGCTGGACGGTGGCTCTGTTAGACGTTAGACAAGGAGAGCGAGAAAGAAGAGAAGGGTCTGGGTTGTGAGAGGGACTAAAAAAGAGAAGTGCAAGGAGTCTTTTGCAAGATGGGGCAGAGTGAGGTCGTGAGTTGGTGATGCGGGGGTGGTCGTGGACGTGTGCGGCGTGATGGAATAGGGAAATAAAGAGAAGGGAGACGGATGGTTGTGCTGCACTACTGCCGGTTCTCCTATCGAGCGAAAATCGCCGGCAGGCGATGAAATCATGTTGGTGGGTTGTTAGTGGCGAGAGATGAAGGTCTCTATGTCTCTGCAAATTAGGAGAGGTGAGGCTGGTTTTTGGTTGCAGGACCAAGAGATGAGGCATGGAAGAAAGGAGAGATGCCTCCTAAAGGGAGACGGACTTTGTGTGTGGCAGGAAAGAGAATAAATAGAATTTGGGAATTTAGGTTAAGGCTTGGGTTTAGGTTAAGATGGGTTTTGGGTTTAATTGTTACTCCTAATTTTATCTGTCACTGTCAATTTGTATCACTTTGGATTAGTTCTTCAAACTCGTCGCGCTAATGCAATTTCATCGTTTAAGCTCTAATTTCTGCCAAAACATGAAAAAAAAATTAGAATAAAATATAATAATCGAAACACTAACAAATATAGATTAGATAATATTTTGTGTAATAATTATGTGAATATCAAATACCCACAAACCTATATTTTGCTAATCCTCGAGAAAAACAAGAAAAATAAAATCTTAACTCATTTTAACATGAATCGTCGATTGCACTTACCTTAAACATGCAACAAGGCTTTAAACCCCTAGATTACCTCTAGTTGACAAGTTATAGTCTCGTGAGGGTTTCCAGAAATGTAACTGATGTAGTCATTTTTTGCTCTGTGGTCCGATCTGGTTTCTGTTGACTTGTTGACCTGCACAAGTAGCACACGTGAGCCACGAACCACCGTTATGGTGGCCAATGACACTCCAATGCTAAAGTTAGACAGGACTTTGAGGAAGGTGTAATATTGTAACAGAGAATTTGTAGCGTACCTTAGCTTACCAATCTCATGAATGCAAAGAGTTCTGGTTTAACCAGGCCATCGTAGGCATAAATTAGGGAGAAGATCTTCATTGAGATCCCTCTCTAATTAGGAGTCGTGTTGTAGGAGAAGAGTTCCTTGTTATCTTTGCGCTCTTAGATACGCGGGAGATAGTTTCCAATCCAAGAGCACTCTGTAGAAGGAAATTTCCATGTGTGGAAGATACTTTGGTGTTTGCTTCCTAGTTGGGAGCAAAGAGCAGCTGTAGTAGCCCGTTCGAAGCATATCCTTGAGATACTTGCTTATGGAGGGCTAACGGGTATAGAGAACAGTTGTAAGACGTGTGGGTCTAGCGTGCTATCAGAGTTCGAGTCCGTCTAGCGGACTGAATTGAGCGGACTTAGAACCAATATAAGAAGTAAAATGAGACCGAAAGAAGTCGGCATCAATATAAGAATTTTATAGTTTGGATGTTGAGTAATTTCAATGGTTTGTAAGAGTGGTCTCCGACCGTTGATAAACCATTGTAAGAATCATATCGATAAAGGTGACAATTTGTGCTTTTATTGAGCGTTGGCAACCTGAAACCAACACTTTTCACCTTCATTTTGGAGAAATGACCATCACCATCGGTGATGTCTATCGTATCATTCATTTGCCGATTGTTGGTAAGCCGGTTATGGTGAAAAAAACTCAAATGAAGAAAGATGAATGTGTGCAACTGTTGGTGAATGATTTGGGGATTCAAAAGAGTGAAGCACAAAAGCATGTCCAAAATAATCTTAGTTTCGTCAAAATTAAAATTATTAAAGAGCATTGTTTTGCGAAAGTGAGTACAACTGATTCTTTTCTAAATAAACAACAAGTTGCACGGGGTTACTTGTTATTTCTTATGGACATGACTATATTTATTGACACGATTGGAACCAAGGTTCGTACTGAATATTTGAAGTTACTGATGAATGTGGATGATGTTGGGAATTTCGCATGGGGAGTTGGTACTTTTGCGTTCTCGTATCGCCAACTTGGTTGTGCTAGCAAAGCGGGTACTAAACAAATATATGTCACTTTTGAAGGTATAATTTTCGGGTTAACTGTTCAGTTAATTATCTTTTTAGTGTTTCAGATATTGAACTAATATATTGATATGTTCAAAAAAAATTAGTATTGGATATAAATCACTTAGGCTTTGGGGTACGACCCAAGCCTCATGGAATGATCGTCTCCCCACCATGGCTAAATGAGATTGCCTCCAACTTAGCAGGGTCGTCACTGAAAAATCATGACCATTAGGGAACATCTTGATGATATGTCTCCTTAATTGGTAAAAATTAATCATTTAAGTTCATCTCTCATCTCAGGTAATTCATTTCATTTTTTCATCCATAATTTAATAAGTTCATGTTTGTATTGTTAGGTCATTTGGGACCCTTTTGCGGAATCCAAGTGAAAAACTCCACTTCACAGCATTACATGGTTCCAAAGCTGTTTGTTATGCTCTGATGTTAAAGAACCCTATCAATCAGATAGAGTGATTAGATAGATGGAAGGGTACATGTCATTCCAAATCGCCCCATTCAAGCCAAAATGAAAAATAGATGTCGATTTGGCCATAACTACTCGGTGAAGCACAAGATACTATCTTTGTTCGCTGCAACTTGACATAATCATCTCGTGTCAATTGAAAACCAAGGTGCGCCAGTGAAGCTTCTATAGGATTGCAACAAGGACTACTTGGAATGTTTTCATGACGTTAGCCATCCGTTCATCTAACCACCGAAGAAGGAGGACATATCCCTTAAGAAATCAATTGTTCATATCTCAAAATCGGGTAATTGATCTATACTTTAACAAATTTGCAAACATATGAAATACAAAATTTCTTTGTTCTTTTTACTAAGATTAATGTTTTCCTTGCAAAACAAGTTGGTTGATAAAGCTCTTCAGTTTGTGGACACTTTTATTGAAGAAGGCGAGAATGTAGATAAGATTGATTTGCTCATGAGGCAAAAGAAAGTAGGTGACCTGCTAAGACAAATGTTTACAATTGTCATCTTCAGATATAATGAGGAAGAGCAACAGACTCGTCCAACTGATGATGATGGCAGTGCTCCAAGTAGAGGTGCTGCAGGTGGTGGTAGGGGAAGGGGTGATGGCATTGGTGGTGTTGAGCTCCTGGTGGTAGAGGAAGGGGTGGTGCTGCTGGTGGTAGAAGAAGGGGCGATGGTGGTGGTGGTGTTGGTACTAGAGGAATGGGTGATGGTGCTGGTGGTCCTGGTAGTAGAGAGGTTGGGGAAGGGATAGTGGTGCTGATGATGCCAGTAAATAAATCCTTGTTGGTGGAGGAAGTGAGGGCACAACAAAGAAGAAGCGAGCATGAGAAGAATATCACTCAAACTGAACCTCGAAAAAGACTAAGAGTATTTGATGTATACAATTTGATAAACAATATTTATAGTTAATGAAAATGTAATGATTATATGTTTACGGAATGAATTATGATTCTCATCATTATTTATGTCACAGTAATGGTTATAAAGTTAAAAATAATCTAAGTAAAAGTAAGAAATTTTATCAATGAACCTGAAAAATTAGACACAAAGTCACCTATCTGTCAAAACAAGAAGTTGTGACTGCAATCGCACAAGCCACTGTGAGTATGATATACACACTTGTAGAAGCCATTATGAATCCTATAACAACAATCACAATCTTATTTGCGTAAGATACCTAAAAACCATATGCAACCAAACCCAGCAGAGTGTGCGGACCAAACTTTTTTAATCGCACCAAATCATGCGATTGGGACAATTATATTCGCAGGATCCACTACGATATGTTAGATTTTACACTCTGTCAAAATTTTCCATTTTTTGTATCTGATTTTTTTTTGGATTTTATTTTCAATTCCTATTGCTTAGATATTGTTGGTATATTTGATTTATTGCAGAACCCCAATTTTAACCACCCCAACTTGAGAATGTCAAAATGGGGTTTTGCAATAATTCAAATATGTCAATAGCGAATCAAAGTCATTAGAATTGAAAAAAAAATCAAATACAATAAATTTATAAAATGGACAAACTGTGAAATTTGTCCAATCATAGCGGATCCTGCAAATATGAGTGTCCCACTTGTAGAATCTATTGCGATATGATAGATTTCACACTCAGTCCATTTTTGGGATTTTTTGTATTTGAATTTTTTTTTTCAATTCCTATGGCTTAGATACTGGTTGGCTTTTTTGATATATTGCACCCCAATTTTGACCACCCCAGCTTGAGAATGTCAAAATTAGAGTTTTTGCAATAAATTAAATATGCCAATAGTGTATCAAAGCCATTGGAATTGAAAAAATATATATATTCAAAATACAAAAATGGAAAGAGTGTGAAATGTGTCTCATCGCAGCAGATCCTACGAGTGGGACAATCCTATTCGCAAGATCCGCTGCGATTGGGCGGATTTCACACTCTGTCCATTTTTGTAATTGTTTCTTTTTTATTTATTTATTTTTTCAATTCCAATGACTTTGATACACTATTGGCATAGTTGATTTATAACAAAACCCCAATTTTAACATTCTCGAGTTTCGGTGGTCAAAATTGGGGTTTTGCAGTAAATCAAATATACCAAGACAATTTAATTCATAGGAATTGAAAAAAACCCAAAAAAATTCTAATGTAAAAAATCATAAAAAATGGACAGTGTGAAATTTGTCCAATCGTAGGGGATCCTGCGAAAATAATTGACTCATTCGCAATATCCGTTGCGATTTAAAAAAATATGGTTCACACTCTTTGATGTGTTTACTAGTGTTCGGTTTTCAGGTATCTCACGAAGACATGATTGCGATTGTTGTTATCGAATTCGTTGCGGTTTCTTCCAATGTGTATATCACACTCGCAGTCTGAAATTTTTGCTGTCAAAAAAAATTTGAAGTTTTGTTCGATTTTACTATCAAAAAAATTTATCATGTTTAATTTATTATCAGTTAACTTTTTAGCCAGTACCATGGAATAAAACATTCATACAACCAGTCATTCATCAAATGCAAAACAATACAAATCTTCATGAAATGTAAAATATAATTTGTTGATATTTAATGATAAAAAAAGGTACAAGTTAAGAGTACAAAAATGTTGACTTCTGTTACAATTAGATCATCGTATGTATACATGTCAATTACAAAATGAGCGAAGTTTTCCATGATACTGCTTCTAGAGACATGCGATAAGTCCAAGTCGGTACTGTCCGAGGCAATGGTGGTCTTGGTGTCATATGAAACAAGATGAAGTGGGAACTCTGGGAAAGGTATGCCATGAAGCATATCCTTACGTTGGTCAAGTTGGACAGCGACGGAACATACGAAAAACATGTAGAGTTTTGGTTTACATAACACACAATCATAACGATTAGCCGCCAATTCTAACATATCAAGTTGAATAAACTAGTGTCGCTCTGTAATGCTTACGGTGCCTTCGTGAATTGTCAATGCATCTTTCACAACTTTCACACCTCCTTCATTCCACATTCGAACCCACTAGTCATGGTTACCTTCTAGCTCCACTAGTTGTTCATGTCTCAATTGCCTCCAACCACTATTCTCGTCGTAATCTAGGAACTTGACTATGTATTTGAATCCACAATTGCAATCGACGACTACATTATGAATGTCCTCAACATAATCACGAACCCACAAAGGAATTTTCTTCATAAACGTAGTTTTCCATTTCAGCGCCTTCTCATTTGGCTTAAAAACACTTCATTAATTTCTAAGCTCATCTCCTGTCTTCGTGTACTCATGACCAGAGGGGTCCATTTTCGTGGACTTCTCATGCTTAGACAATTTCTTTTTTTTAGGTCTTCCCTTACCCTTTACAGGTTCAGTTGGTTCAATCGTGACACGTGAATCGGGGCAACTCAATCTAACAACCTCATGTTTTAGTGTACCTTACCAACCTCATGTTTTATTTATAGTGTTAGAGTTTTAGTTCGATCAGGCCATCGATGGTGTAGTTTAAGAAAGAAGATTTTCGTTGAGATCCTTCTATAATTAGGAGTCGTGTTGTGGAGAGAAAGTTTCCCTGTTAGCCTTGTGCTCCTAGATACGCGGGAGATAGTTCCCGTTCCTAGAGTAGTCTATAGGTAGAAGTCTCCATATGTGACATATACTTTGGAATCTGCTTCCTAGTTGGAAGTAAAAAGTTGTTGTACTTGCCCGCCCGTAGCCGATCCTTGAGATACTTGCCTTAACAGGGCTTACGGGTATTGAGGATAGTTGTGAGACACGTAGGCTTAACAGGATGTAAGAATCCGAGTCTGTTTGGTGAACTACATTGGGCAAGCTTAAAACCGCTTGGGCCGGATTAGTGTTGGGCTGACGCAAGGGCATGTTATTCCTCGAGATCATCATGACACATGTATTGTGCAAAGTTGAGACATTTTTGGTGTATCATAAGCTACTCCCCCGAGTAAGTGGGGCATTTAGTCGGTCTACTGACTCTCTGAAAAACAATTGTACCTTCATGATGATTGAACCCGAAGCAGTGTCTCGAGCGGTGCATAACATTAATGGGTACACGACTACTCAATGAAATAAATAACGACTTTTTTTCTCTATAAATATTTGTCATTTCGAGAAAGATTTCTCTTGTTCTTATCTGTGTCATTTCTTCAAGCAATCGTGTTGCTGTAAAGTTCACTTCCTTCTTTCTATCGATGGTGTTGAACTCACTTTCAAGGATCTGTTGTCCTTTACTTGCCTCAATTTTTTTAGGATAACCTGGTTGACAAAACCGAGTTGATCAGGCTTCAAAGTTTGTACTGTATTCCAGGGGATCTGGTAATCGTTCCTACGTTCGGGGATTTGGCTACAACTACACCCCCTCAAGGGTATATAAGCTTGCATCGGGGCATGTTTGAGTCGAAACTCTGATTCCCAGCGCCTGATGACGTCTGGAGTTTCTTCATTTCTCTTCGCATGCCTCCACTCAGATAGTTCCGAGTGGGTTCAAGATTCTGATTGTGATTCTTCTTAGGTCGCATGGCGCTGGCATCCATTTGACCCCAGCGGTAGTCCATCATATGACCGCCGCTTGGTTGGATTCTAGAGGCCTTTGCATACTGAATTTCTCTGCTTGTTTGCGTTCAGTAGCGGATGACATCAAACCTTGGGAGAGGTATTGGTTTCTGGCTTCGGTGAACTCTTCATACTTCAGGCTTGGGGGTCGTCGAGTCCTAAAATACTTTCAGTTTGACCTTTGTAAGTTTTTTGTTGCTGGCTTATTCTATCGTTCCCAGATGTGATGCTAGTTTGATGTAATTTTTTAGGGAAGTTTGTAGTCCCGACTCTCACTGAGGATAAAAGGCGGATTAAAAGAGAGTTTATCAAACTCCCATCAACGTTTGTTGAGGATGTCATAATGTCAGGTAATGTTGTGCGGAGCGAGTTGCTACGTTGTTCTCACGACGTTCTTGCTACGCCGGGTTCGCCGGTTGAAGGGGTTGTTAGTCATCGTTCGAGGAATATGAGTGTTGTCCTGCCTAGCTCGACTAGGTTAGCAGAATTGGAAGCGAGTGTGCATCATGTTGTTGTTCCCTGACTAGCTCTGACTATGCAGTTTCTACTCCTGGGCTATTGTGTTCTGTTCAGGAGGCAACGTCAGGAGGTCGTCGTCTCTTGCTTGATGTTGTTATTCCCCCTGTTGACTCGGAGGGAGGGAACATTGGACAACGTGTTGACGTTTTGGGTCACCATGGGTATGAGGCAGATGTTAGTGCCCTTGAATCACATGGTTCCATTGCGCTGCATCCCGAAGCTCGCAAACGGGTCCTTGCGTTGGAGAAGACTTTCGTTGACCTGCGGATGTCATATTCGGATGCTCTCTACCGGGTGGATTCCTTGACTGGTCAGCTGTAGAATTTTGATATTGCCGCAAACTTGGGAGCCGTGATGGTGGTAGTCTCTGCCTCCGAAGCGAGTTTGTTGACATAAGATCTCAACTGAGGTCAGCAAAATCTGATTTGGCATCAACCCGTGCTGAACTGGGACGGACTCGGGCCAAGTTGGAGGGCTTAGATGCGACTGTGGACAAGTAGCCGTCTGATCTACAGGCCCAAGATGCTGAGAGGAAGCAAACAAAGACAGAATGGGTCGTCGTACGATGACAGTTGGAGTCTGAAATCGCTGAGGGGCTTTGTTGTGCTCGCGAGGCGGAACGCTTACTGTCAGAAAAGCGTTTGCACTATGCTGCCTTGGTAGACGAACTGGATTTCGACATTTCAGATCGGAGGCCAGTAATCTCGTCAGATGTCATTCGGAGCAGATTAGGGCTTTTGGAGCTTATCAGAGAAGAGCATCCCGGCATCGACCTTGACTTCGCCCGTGATAGGAGGGATGCTTTCGGACCCATGTCTCGAGAGGAAGGTCCTGGCTCCAAAGGACAAGTTGCTGAGGAAGGTTTTTCCCCTTAAAGTAGTTGTAATGACCTTCCCGGGACAAACCAAATTTTTAATGAAAGTATTGTTTTGTTTTGTACTGTCGCATTTTCTTTAGAAGCTTCGCACATCGTAGAACTAGTACTATCAGGCTTAGCTGCTGGCAGAACGCCTGTTTTTGTTAGTTGAGTTGTATCGAAACTGACTGTTTTTTGCTGCTGTTTGCATACTGCTGGTTGTGCGCTGAGATGCTCTAAAAATTGTTATCTTTTGGAGAGCGTTGATCCCCCAGTGGGGCATCGCTGTCGTGCGTGAGAATGTCGACGAAACATTGGCTTCGTCGATCGTCGCCATCCGTGCGCGGCGGACTAGGTATTGAGCATCCAAAGCTGTTGTCATCAGTCATGGACTGACTGAGCCTACCTGGTGAGTTCGGCGATCATTGTCTGTTAGAGAGGAATGATCCCTTGGCGAGTCATTGTCATCAGACGTGTGAGCACTGACTAGACTCCCACTTCATTGACCGTTGTTGCCCGCGTGAAGCAGACTAGGTGTTGGGCACTAGAAGCCGTCGTCATCAGTCGCGGACTGACTAAGCTTACCTGGTAAGTTCAGCGATCATTATCTGTTAGAAATCAATTATCCAAGGGCGAGTCGTCGTCATCAGGAGTGTGAGCGCTGACTAGACTCTCACTTTCTCGGTCGTCATTACCTGCGAGCAGCGGATTAGGCGTTGGGCACCAAAAGTCGTCGTCATCAATCGCGAACTGACTAAGCTTAACTGGTAAGTTCGGTGATCATTGTCTGTTAGATAACAATGACCCATTGGCGAGTCGTCGTCATCAGGCGTGTGAGTGCTGACTAGACTCCCACTTCCTCGGTCGTCATTGCCCATGCGCAGTGGACTGAGCATTGGGCGTAATATTCGAGTCTGGTCATAAGGGGGATGATCGAAAGTCAAGTTGGTTGTAACGGACAACAGTGAAAGTTTAGTAAATGCAAATATTTTCATTGATAATATTTTTTGAGACGCTCTACATTCCATGGTTGTTTAAGTCTGTCGCCATTTACGTCTTCCAACCAAAACGTCCCCTTCCTGTTGAATGACATTTCAGTTA